>CAWWDY010001529.1:0-139894 GCA_963942605.1 Poecilus cupreus | reverse complement strand
GCCGTTTCGCACGAAAGAAACATGAATTTATCAGTTTGAATAGTTGAAAACAGCGTTTTTCTATGTTTTTGCAAGTTTGAAACAGCAATTTTATTGTTCATTGCTCATAAATCGCCATTTCGCACGAAAGAAACATGAATTTATCAGTTTGAATAGTTGAAAACAGCGTTTGTCTATGTTTTTGCAAGTTTAAAACAGCAATTTTATCGTCATTTCTCATAAATCGCCGTTTCGCACGAAAGAAACATGAATTTATCAGTTTGAATAGTTCAAAACAGCGTTTTCTATGTTTTTGCAAGTTTAAAACAACATTTTAAATACGTCAGTTTAGATTGTTGAAAACAGCGTTTTCGTGGTTTTGCTAGTTTAAAACAGCAGTTTTATCGTGATTCCACAAAAATCCACCGTTTTGAACGAAAGAAACATGAATTTATCAGTTTGAATAGTTGAAAACAGCGTTTTTCTATGTTTTTGCAAGTTTAAAACAGCAATTTTATCGTCATTTCTCATAATTCTCAGTTTCGCACGAAAGAAACATGAATTTATCAGTTTGAATAGTTGAAAACAGAGTTTTTATATGTTATTGCAAGTTTAAAACAGCAATTTTATCGTAATTTCTCATAAATCGCCGTTTCGCACGAAAGAAACATGAATTTATCAGTTTGAATAGTTGAAAACAGCATTTTTCTATGTTTTTCCAAATTTAAAGCAGCAATTTTATCGTCATTTCTCATTAATCGCCGTTTCACACGAAAGAAACATGAATTTATCAGTTTGAATAGTTGAAAACAGCGTTTTTCTATGTTTTTGCAAGTTTAAAACAGCATTTTTATCGTCTTTTCTCATAAATCGCCGTTTCGCACGCAAGAAACATGAATTTGTCAGTTTGGATAATTCAAAACAGCGTTTTTCTATGTTTTTGCCAGTTTAAAACAGCAATTTTATCATTATTTCTCATAAATCGACGTTTCGCACGGAAAAAACATGAATTTGTCAGTTTGAATAGTTAAAAACAGCGTTTTTTTATTTTTTTGCAAGTTTAAAACAGCAATTTTATCATTATTTCTCATAAATCGCCGTTTCGCACGGAAGAAACATGAATTTGTCAGTTTGAATAGTTGAAAACAGCGTTTTTCTATGTTTTTACAAGTTTAAAACAGCAATTTTATCGTCATTTCTCATAAATCGCCGTTTCGCACGATAGAAACATGAATTTATCCGTTTGAATAGTTTAAAACAGCGTTTTTCTATGTTTTTGCAAGTTTAAAACAGCAATCCTATCGTCATTTCTCATAAATCGCCGTTTCGAAAAAAAAAACATGAATTTGTCAGTTTGGATAGTTCAAAACAGCGTTTTCTATGTTTTTGCTAGTTTAAAACAGCATTTTAAATACTTTAGTTTAGATTGTCTAAAACAGCGTTTTCTTTGTTTTGCTAGTTTAAAACAACAGTTTTATCGTGATTTCACAAAAATCCACCGTTTCGAACGAAAGAAACATGAATTAATCAGTTTGAATAGTTGAAAACAGCGTTTTTCTATGTTTTTGCAAGTTTAAAACAGCAATTTTATCGTCATTTCTCATAAATCTCCGTTCCGCACGAAAGAAAGATGAATTTATCAGTTTGAATAGTTGAAAACAGCGTTTATCTATGTTTTTGCAAGTTTAAAACAGCAATTTTATCGTCATTTCTCATAAAACGCCGTTTCGCACGAAAGAAACATGAATTTATCAGTTTGAATAGTTGAAAACAGCGTTTTTCTATGTTTTTGCAAGTTTAAAACAGCATTTTTATCGTCTTTTCTCATAAATAGCCGTTTCGCACGCAAGAAACATGAATTTGTCAGTTTGGATAATTCAAAACAGCGTTTTTCTATGTTTTTGCCAGTTTAAAACAGCAATTTTATCATTATTTCTCATAAATCGACGTTTCGCACGGAAGAAACATGAATTTGTCAGTTTGAATAGTTAAAAACAGCGTTTTTTTATTTTTTTGCAAGTTTAAAACAGCAATTTTATCATTATTTCTCATAAATCGCCGTTTCGCACGGAAGAAACATGAATTTGTCAGTTTGAATAGTTGAAAACAGCGTTTTTCTATGTTTTTACAAGTTTAAAACAGCAATTTTATCGTCATTTCTCATAAATCGCAGTTTCGCACGATAGAAACATGAATTTATCCGTTTGAATAGTTTAAAACAGCGTTTTTCTATGTTTTTGCAAGTTTAAAACAGCAATCTTATCATCATTGCTCATAAATCGCCGTTTCGCACGAAAGAAACATGAATTTGTCAGTTTGGATAGTTCAAAACAGCGTTTCCTATGTTTTTGCAAGTTTAAAACAGCGTTTTAAATACGTCAGTTTAGATTGTTGAAAACAGCGTTTTCTTGGTTTTGCTAGTTTAAAACAGCAGTTTTATCGTGATTTCACAAAAATCCACCGTTTCGAACGAAAGAAACATGAATTTATCAGTTTAAATAGTTGAAAACAGCGTTTTTCTATGTTTTTGCAAGTTTAAAACAGCAATATTATCGTCATTTCTCATAAATCTCCGTTCCGCACGTAAGAAACATGAATTTATCAGTTTGAATAGTTGAAAACAGCGTTTTTCTATGTTTTTGCAAGTTTAAAACAGCAATTTTATCGTCATTTCCATTAATCGCCGTTTCGCACGAAAGAAACATCAATTTATCAGTTTGAATAGTTGAAAACAGCGTTTTTCTATGTTTTTGCAAGTTTAAAACAGCAATTTTATCGTCATTTAACATAAATCGCCGTTTCGCACGAAAGAAACATGAATTTATCAGTTTGAATAGTTGAAAACAGCGTTCTTCTATGTTTTTGCAAGTTTAAAACAGCAATCTTATCGTCATTTCTCATATATCGCCAATTCGCACAAAAGAAACATGAATTTGTCAGTTTGGATAGTTGAAAACAGCGTTTGTCTATGTTTTTGCAAGTTTAAAACAGCAATTTTATCATTATTTCTCATAAATCGCCGTTTCGCACGGAAGAAACATGAATTTGTCAGTTTGAATAGTTGAAAACAGCGTTTTTCTATGTTTTTGCAAGTTTAAAACAGCATTTTAAATACGTCAGTTTAGATTGTTGAAAACAGCGTTTTCGTGGTTCTGCTAGTTTAAAACAGCAGTTTTATCGTGATTTCACAAAAATCCACCGTTTTGAACGAAAGAAACATGAATTTATCAGTTTAAATAGTTGAAAACAGCGTTTTTCTATGTTTTTGCAAGTATAAAACAGCAATTTTATCGTCATTTCTCTTAATTCTCCGTTTCGCACAAAAGAAACATGAATTTATCAGTTTGAATAGTTGAAAACAGAGTTTTTCTATGTTTTTGCAAGTTTAAAACAGCAATTTTATGGACATTTCTTATAAATCGCGGTTTTGCACGAAAGAAACATGAATTTGTCAGTTTGAATAGTTGAAAACAGCGTTTTTCTATGTTTTTGCAAGTTTAAAACAGCAATCTTATCGTCATTTCTCATAAATCGCCGTTTCGCACGAAAGAAACATGAATTTGTCAGTTTGGATAGTTCAACACAGCGTTTTCTATGTTTTTGCAAGTTTAAAACAGCAATTTTATCATCATTTCTCATAAATCGCCGTTTCGCACGGATGAAACATGAATTTGTTAGTTTGAATAGTTGAAAACAGCGTTTTTCTATGTTTTTGCAAGCTTAAAACAGCACTTTTAACGTCATTTCTCATAAATCGCCGTTTCGCACGAGATAAACATGAATTTATCAGTTTGAATAGTTTAAAACAGCGTTTTTCTATGTTTTTGCAAGTTTAAAACAGCAATCCTATCGTCATTTCTCATAAATCGCCGTTTCGAAAAAAAAAACATGAATTTGTCAGTTTGGATAGTTCAAAACAGCGTTTTCTATGTTTTTGCTAGTTTAAAACAGCATTTTAAATACTTTAGTTTAGATTGTCTAAAACAGCGTTTTCTTTGTTTTGCTAGTTTAAAACAACAGTTTTATCGTGATTTCACAAAAATCCACCGTTTCGAACGAAAGAAACATGAATTAATCAGTTTGAATAGTTGAAAACAGCGTTTTTCTATGTTTTTGCAAGTTTAAAACAGCAATTTTATCGTCATTTCTCATAAATCTCCGTTCCGCACGAAAGAAAGATGAATTTATCAGTTTGAATAGTTGAAAACAGCGTTTATCTATGTTTTTGCAAGTTTAAAACAGCAATTTTATCGTCATTTCTCATAAAACGCCGTTTCGCACGAAAGAAACATGAATTTATCAGTTTGAATAGTTGAAAACAGCGTTTTTCTATGTTTTTGCAAGTTTGAAACAGCAATTTTATTGTCATTGCTCATAAATCGCCATTTCGCACGAAAGAAACATGAATTTATCAGTTTGAATAGTTGAAAACAGCGTTTGTCTATGTTTTTGCAAGTTTAAAACAGCAATTTTATTGTCATTTCTCATAAATCGCCGTTTCGCACGAAAGAAACATGAATTTATCAGTTTGAATAGTTCAAAACAGCGTTTTCTATGTTTTTGCAAGTTTAAAACAACATTTTAAATACGTCAGTTTAGATTGTTGAAAACAGCGTTTTCGTGGTTTTGCTAGTTTAAAACAGCAGTTTTATCGTGATTCCACAAAAATCCACCGTTTTGAAAGAAAGAAATATGAATTTATCAGTTTGAATAGTTGAAAACAGCGTTTTTCTATGTTTTTGCAAGTTTAAAACAGCAATTTTATCGTCATTTCTCATAATTCTCCGTTTCGCACGAAAGAAACATGAATTTATCAGTTTGAATAGTTGAAAACAGAGTTTTTATATGTTTTTGCAAGTTTAAAACAGCAATTTTATCGTCATTTCTCATAAATCGCCGTTTCGCACGAAAGAAACATGAATTAATCAGTTTGAATAGTTGAAAACAGCGTTTTTCTATGTTTTTGCAAGTTTAAAACAGCAATTTTATCGTCATTTCTCATAAATCTCCGTTCCGCACGAAAGAAAGATGAATTTATCAGTTTGAATAGTTGAAAACAGCGTTTATCTATGTTTTTGCAAGTTTAAAACAGCAATTTTATCGTCATTTCTCATAAAACGCCATTTCGCATGAAAGAAACATGAATTTATCAGTTTGAATAGTTGAAAACAGCGTTTTTCTATGTTTTTGCAAGTTTGAAACAGCAATTTTATTGTCATTGCTCATAAATCGCCATTTCGCACGAAAGAAACATGAATTTATCAGTTTGAATAGTTGAAAACAACGTTTGTCTATGTTTTTGCAAGTTTAAAACAGCAATTTTATCGTCATTTCTCATAAATCGCCGTTTCGCACGAAAGAAACATGAATTTATCAGTTTGAATAGTTCAAAACAGCGTTTTCTATGTTTTTGCAAGTTTAAAACAACATTTTAAATACGTCAGTTTAGATTGTTGAAAACAGCGTTTTTGTGGTTTTGCTAGTTTAAAACAGCAGTTTTATCGTGATTCCACAAAAATCCACCGTTTTGAACGAAAGAAACATGAATTTATCAGTTTGAATAGTTGAAAACAGCGTTTTTCTAGGTTTTTGCAAGTTTAAAACAGCAATTTTATCGTCATTTCTCATAAATCGCCGTTTCGCACGAAAGAAACATGAATTTATCAGTTTGAATAGTTGAAAACAGCATTTTTCTATGTTTTTCCAAGTTTAAAGCAGCAATTTTATCGTCATTTCTCATTAATCGCCGTTTCACACAAAAGAAACATGAATTTATCAGTTTAAATAGTTGAAAACAGCGTTTTTCTATGTTTTTGCAAGTTTAAAACAGCAATTTTATCGTCTTTTCTCATAAATCGCCGTTTCGCATGCAAGAAACATGAATTTGTCAGTTTGGATAGTTCAAAACAGCGTTTTTCTATGTTTTTGCAAGTTTAAAACAGCAATTTTATCATTATTTCTCATAAATCGACGTTTCGCACGGAAGAAACATGAATTTGTCAGTTGGAATAGTTAAAAACAGCGTTTTTCTATTTTTTTGCAAGTTTAAAACAGCAATTTTATCATTATTTCTCATAAATCGCCGTTTCGCACGGAAGAAACATGAATTTGTCAGTTTGAATAGTTGAAAACAGCGTTTTCTATGTTTTTGCAAGTTTAAAACTGCATTTTAAATACGTCAGTTTAGATTGTTGAAAACAGCGTTTTCGTGGTTCTGCTAGTTTAAAACAGCAGTTTTATCGTGATTTCACAAAAATCCACCGTTTTGAACGAAAGAAACATGAATTTATCAGTTTAAATAGTTGAAAACAGAGTTTTTCTATGTTTTTGCAAGTTTAAAACAGCAATTTTATCGTCATTTCTCTTAATTCTCCGTTTCGCACGAAAGAAACATGAATTTATCAGTTTGAATAGTTGAGAACAGAGTTTTTCTATGTTTTTGCAAGTTTAAAACAGCAATTTTATGGTCATTTCTTATAAATCGCCGTTTTGCACGAAAGAAACATGAATTTGTCAGTTTGAATAGTTGAAAACAGCGTTTTTCTATGTTTTTGCAAGTTTAAAACAGCAATCTTATCGTCATTTCTCATAAATCGCCGTTTCGCACGAAAGAAACATGAATTTGTCAGTTTGGATAGTTCAACACAGCGTTTTCTATGTTTCTGCAAGTTTAAAACAGCAATTTTATCATCATTTCTCATAAATCGCCGTTTCGCACGGATGAAACATGAATTTGTCAGTTTGAATAGTTGAAAACAGCGTTTTTCTATGTTTTTGCAAGCTTAAAACAGCAATTTTATCGTCATTTCTCATAAATCGCCGTTTCGCACGAGAGAAACATGAATTTATCAATTTGAATAGTTTAAAACAGCGTTTTTCTATGTTTTTGCAAGTTTAAAACAGCAATCCTATCGTCATTTCTCATAAATCGCCGTTTCGAAAAAAAAAAAACATGAATTTGTCAGTTTGGATAGTTCAAAACAGCGTTTTCTATGTTTTTGCTAGTTTAAAACAGCATTTTAAATACTTTAGTTTAGATTGTTGAAAGCAGCGTTTTCTTTGTTTTGCTAGTTTAAAACAACAGTTTTATCGTGATTTCACAAAAATCCACCGTTTCGAACGAAAGAAACATGAATTAATCAGTTTGAATAGTTGAAAACAGCGTTTTTCTATGTTTTTGCAAGTTTAAAACAGCAATTTTATCGTCATTTCTCATAAATCTCCGCTCCGCACGAAAGAAAGATGAATTTATCAGTTTGAATAGTTGAAAACAGCGTTTATCTATGTTTTTGCAAGTTTAAAACAGCAATTTTATCGTCATTTCTCATAAAACGCCGTTTCGCACGAAAGAAATATGAATTTATCAGTTTGAATAGTTGAAAACAGCGTTTTTCTATGTTTTTGCAAGTTTGAAACAGCAATTTTATTGTCATTGCTCATAAATCGCCATTTCGCACGAAAGAAACATGAATTTATCAGTTTGAATAGTTGAAAACAGCGTTTGTCTATGTTTTTGCAAGTTTAAAACAGCAATTTTATCGTCATTTCTCATAAATCGCCGTTTCGCACGAAAGAAACATGAATTTATCAGTTTGAATAGTTCAAAACAGCGATTTCTATGTTTTTGCAAGTTTAAAACAACATTTTAAATACGTCAGTTTAGATTGTTGAAAACAGCGTTTTCGTGGTTTTGCTAGTTTAAAACAGCAGTTTTAACGTGATTCCACAAAAATCCACCGTTTTGAACGAAAGAAACATGAATTTATCAGTTTGAATAGTTGAAAACAGCGTTTTTCTATGTTTTTGCAAGTTTAAAACAGCAATTTTATCGTCATTTCTCATAATTCTCCGTTTCGCACGAAAGAAACATGAATTTATCAGTTTGAATAGTTGAAAACAGAGTTTTTCTATGTTTTTGCAAGTTTAAAACAGCAATTTTATCGTCATTTCTCATAAATCGCCGTTTCGCACGAAAGAAACATGAATTTATCAGTTTGAATAGTTGAAAACAGCGTTTTTCTATGTTTTTGCAAGTTTAAAACAGCAATTTTATCGTCATTTAACATAAATCGCCGTTTCGCACGAAAGAAACATGAATTTATCAGTTTGAATAGTTGAAAACTGCGTTTTTCTATGTTTTTGCAAGTTTAAAACAGCAATCTTATCGTCTTTTCTCATATATCGCCGTATCGCACAAAAGAAACATGAATTTGTCAGTTTGGATAGTTCAAAACAGCGTTTTCTATGTTTTTGCAAGTTTAAAACAGCATTTTAAATACGTCAGTTTAGATTGTTGAAAACAGCGTTTTCTTGGTTTTGCTAGTTTAAAACAGCAGTTTTATCGTGATTTCACAAAAATCCACCGTATTGAACGAAAGAAACATGAATTTATCAGTTTGAATAGTTGAAAACAGCGTTTTTCTATGTTTTTGCAAGTTTAAAACAGCAATTTTATCGTCATTTCTCATAAATCTCCGTTTCGCACGAAAGAAACATGAATTTATGAGTTTGAATAGTTGAAAACAACGTTTTTCTATATTTTTGCAAGTTTAAAACAGCAATTTTATTGTCATTTCTTATAAATCGCCGTTTCGCACGAAAGAAACATGAATTTGTCAGTTTGAATAGTTGAAAACAGCGTTTTTCTTTGTTTTTGCTAGTTTAAAACAGCAATTTTATCGTCATTTCTCATAAATCGCCGTTTCGCACGAAAGAAACAAGAATTTATCAGTTTGAATAGTTGAAAACAACATTTTTCTATGTTTCTCCAAGTTTAAAACAGCAATTTTATCGTCATTTCTCATTAATCACCGTTTCACACAAAAGAAACATGAATTTATCAGTTTGAATAATTGAAAACAGCGTTTTTCTATGTTTTTGCAAGTTTAAAACAGCAATTTTATCGTCATTTCTCATAAATCGCCGTTTCGCACGAAAGAAACATGAATTTGTCAGTTTGAATAGTTCAAAACAGCGTTTTTCTATGTTTTTGCAAGTTTAAAACAGCAATTTTATCGTCATTTCTCATAAATCGCCGTTTCGCACGAATGAAACATGAATTTGTCAGTTTGAATAGTTGAAAACAGCGTTTGTCTATGTTTTTGCAAGTTTAAAACAGCAATTTTATCGTCATTTCTCATAAATCGCCGTTTCGCACGAAAGAAACATGAATTTATCAGTTTGAATAGTTCAAAACAGCGTTTTCTATGTTTTTGCAAGTTTAAAACAACATTTTAAATACGTCAGTTTAGATTGTTGAAAACAGCGTTTTCGTGGTTTTGCTAGTTTAAAACAGCAGTTTTATTGTGATGCCACAAAAATCTACCGTTTTGAACGAAAGAAACATGAATTTATCAGTTTAAATAATTGAAAACAGCGTTTTTCTATGTTTTTGCAAGTTTAAAACAGCAATTTTATCGTCATTTCTCATAAATCGCCGTTTCGCACGAAAGAAACATGAATTTATTAGTTTGAATAGTTGAAAACAGCATTTTTCTATGTTTTTCCAAGTTTAAAGCAGCAATTTTATCGTCATTTCTCATTAATCGCCGTTTCACACGAAAGAAACATGAATTTATCAGTTTGAATAGTTGAAAACAGCGTTTTTCTTTGTTTTTGCAAGTTTAAAACAGCAATTTTATCGTCTTTTCTCATAAATCGCTGTTTCGCACGCAAGAAACATGAATTTGTCAGTTTGGATAGTTCAAAACAGCGTTTTTCTATGTTTTTGCAAGTTTAAAACAGCAATTTTATCACTTTTTCTCATAAATCGACGTTTCGCACGGAAGAAACATGAATTTGTCAGTTTGAATAGTTAAAAACAGCGTTTTTCTATTTTTTTGCAAGTTTAAAACAGCAATTTTATCAATATTTCTCATAAATCGCCGTTTCGCACGGAAGAAACATGAATTTGTCAGTTTGAATAGTTGAAAACAGCGTTTTTCTTTGTTTTTGCAAGTTTAAAACAGCATTTTAAATACGTCAGTTTAGATTGTTGAAAACAGCGTTTTCGTGGTTCTGCTAGTTTAAAACAGCAGTTTTATCGTGATTTCACAAAAATCCACCGTTTTGAACGAAAGAAACATGAATTTATCAGTTTAAATAGTTGAAAACAGCGTTTTCTATGTTTTTGCAAGTTTAAAACAGCAATCTTATCGTCATTTCTCATAAATCGCCGTTTCGCACGAAAGAAACATGAATTTGTCAGTTTGGATAGTTCAACTCAGCGTTTTCTATGTTTTTGCAAGTTTAAAACAGCAATTTTATCATCATTTCTCATAAATCGCCGTTTCGCACGGATGAAACATGAATTTGTCAGTTTGAATAGTTGAAAACAGCGTTTTTCTATGTTTTTGCAAGCTTAAAACAGCAATTTTATCGTCATTTCTCATGAATCGCCGTTTCGCAAGAAAGAAACATGAATTTATCAGTTTGAATAGTTTAAAACAGCGTTTTTCTATGTTTTTGCAAGTTTAAAACAGCAATCTTATCGTCATTTCTCATAAATCGCTGTTTCGCACAAAAGAAACATGAATTTGTCAGTTTGGATAGTTCAAAACAGCGTTTTCTATGTTATTGCTAGTTTAAAACAGCATTTTAAATACTTTAGTTTAGATTGTTGAAAACAGCGTTTTCTTTGTTTTGCTAGTTTAAAACAACAGCTTTATCGTGATTTCACAAAAATCCACCGTTTCGAACGAAAGAAACATGAATTTATCAGTTTGAAAAGTTGAAAACAGCGTTTTTCTATGTTTTTGCAAGTTTAAAACAGCAATCTTATCGTCATTTCTCATAAATTGCCGTTTCGCACAAAAGAAACATGAATTTGTCAGTTTGGATAGTTCAAAACAGCGTTTTCTATGTTATTGCTAGTTTAAAACAGCATTTTAAATACGTCAGTTTAGATTGTTGAAAACAGCGTTTTCTTGGTTTTGCTAGTTTAAAACAGCAGTTTTATCGTGATTTCACAAAAATCCACCGTTTCGAACGAAAAAACATGAATTTATCAGTTTGAATAGTTGAAAACAGCGTTTTTCTATGTTTTTGCAAGTTTAAAACAGCAATATTATCGTCATTTCTCATAAATCTCCGTTCCGCACGAAAGAAACATGAATTTATCAGTTTGAATAGTTGAAAACAGCGTTTTTCTATGTTTTTGCAAGTTTAAAACAGCAATTTTATCGTCATTTCTCATAATTCTCCGTTTCGCACGAAAGAAACATCAATTTATCAGTTTGAATAGTTGAAAACAGAGTTTTTATATGTTTTTGCAAGTTTAAAACAGCAATTTTATCGTCATTTCTCATAAATCGCCGTTTCGCACGAAAGAAACATGAATTTATTAGTTTGAATAGTTGAAAACAGCATTTTTCTATGTTTTTCCAAGTTTAAAGCAGCAATTTTATCGTCATTTCTCATTAATCGCCGTTTCACACGAAAGAAACATGAATTTATCAGTTTGAATAGTTGAAAACAGCGTTTTTCTTTGTTTTTGCAAGTTTAAAACAGCAATTTTATCGTCTTTTCTCATAAATCGCTGTTTCGCACGCAAGAAACATGAATTTATCAGTTTGAATAGTTGAAAACAGAGTTTTTATATGTTTTTGCAAGTTTAAAACAGCAATTTTATCGTCATTTCTCATAAATCGCCGTTTCGCACGAAAGAAACATGAATTTATTAGTTTGAATAGTTGAAAACAGCATTTTTCTATGTTTTTGCAAGTTTAAAACAGCAATTTTATCGTCATTTCTCATAAATCGCCGTTTCACACGAAAGAAACATGAATTTGTCAGTTTGAATAGTTCAAAACAGCGTTTTTCTATGTTTTTGCAAGTTTATAACATCAATTTTATAGTAATTTCTCATAAATCGCCGTTTCGCACGGAAGAAACATGAATTTGTCAGTTTGAGTAGTTCAAAACAGCGTTTTTCTATGTTTTTGCAAGTTTAAAACAGCAATTTTATCGTCATTTCTCATAAATCGCCGTTTCACACGAAAGAAACATGAATTTGTCAGTTTGAATAGTTCAAAACAGCGTTTTTCTATGTTTTTGCAAGTTTAAAACAGCAATTTTATCGTAATTTCTCATAAATCACCGTTTCGCACGGAAGAAACATGAATTTGTCAGTTTGAATAGTTGAAAACAGCGTTTTTCAATGTTTTTGCAAGTTTAAAACAGCAATTTCAACGTGATTTCACAAAAATCCACCGTTTTCAACGTAAGAAACATGAATTTATCAGTTTGAATAGTTGAAAACAGCGTTTTTCTATGTTTTTGCAAGTTTTAAACAGCAATTTTATCGTCATTTCTCATAAATCGCCGTTTCGCACGAAAGAAACATGAATTTGTCAGTTTGAATAGTTCAAAACAGCGTTTTTCTATGTTTTTGCAAGTTTAAAACAGCAATTTTATCGTCATTTCTCATAAATCGCCGTTACGCACGAAAGAAACATGAATTTGTCAGTTTGAATAGTTCAAAACAGCGTTTTTCTATGTTTTTGCAAGTTTAAAACAGCAATTTTATCGTCATTTATCATAAATCGCCGTTTCGCACGAAAGAAACATGAATTTGTCAGTTTGAGTAGTTGTAAACAGCGTTTTTCTATGTTTTTGCAAGTTTAAAACAGCAATTTTATCGTCATTTCTCATAAATCGCCGTTTCGCACGAAAGAAACATGAATTTGTCAGTTTGAATAGTTCAAAACAGCGTTTTTCTATGTTTTTGCAAGTTTAAAACAGCAATTTTATCGTGATTTCACAAAAATCCACCGTTTCGAACGTAAGAAACATGAATTTATCAGTTTGAATAGTTGAAAACAGCGTTTTTCTATGTTTTTGCAAGTTTAAAACAGCAATTTTATCGTCATTTCTCATAAATCGCCGTTTCGCACGAAAGAAACATGAATTTGTCAGTTGGAATAGTGCAAAACAGCGTTTTTCTATGTTTTTGCAAGTTTAAAACAGCAATTTTAAAGTCATTTCTCATAAATCGCCGTTTCACACGAAAGAAACATGAATTTGTCAGTTTGAATAGTTCGAAACAGCGTTTTTCTATGTTTTTGCAAGTTTAAAACAGCTATTTTATCGTCATGTATCATAAATCGCCGTTTCGCACGAAAGAAACATGAATTTGTCAGTTTGAGTAGTTCAAAACAGCGTTTTTCTATGTTTTTGCAAGTTTAAAACAGCAATTTTATCGTCATTTCTCATAAATCGGCGTTTCACACGAAAGAAACATGAATTTGTCAGTTTGAATAGATCAAAACAGCGTTTTTCTATGTTTTTGCAAGTTTAAAACAGCAATTTTCTCGTCATTTATCATAAATCGCCGTTTCGCACGAAACAAACATAAATTTGTCAGTTTGAATAGTTGAAAACAGCGTTTTTCAATGTTTTTGCAAGTTTAAAACAGCAATTTTATCGTGATTTCACAAAAATCCACCGTTTGGAACGTAAGAAACATGAATTTATCAGTTTGAATAGTTGAAAACAGCGTTTTTATATGTTTTTGCAAGTTTAAAACAGCAATTTTATCGTGATTTCACAAAAATCCACCGTTTTCAACGTAAGAAACATTAATTTATCAGTTTGAATAGTTCAAAACAGCGTTTTTCTATGTTTTTGCAAGTTTAAAACAGCAATTTTATCGTCATTTCTCATAAATCGCCGTTTCACACGAAAGAAACATGAATTTGTCAGTTTGAATAGTTCAAAACAGCGTTTTTCTATGTTTTTGCAAGTTTAAAACAGCAATTTTATCGTGATTTCACAAAAATCCACCGTTTCGAACTTAAGAAACATGAATTTATCAGTTTGAATTGTTGAAAACAGCGTTTTTCTATGTTTTTGCAAGTTTAAAACAGCAATTTTATCGTCATTTCTCATAAATCGCCGTTTCGCACGAAAGAAACATGAATTTGTCAGTTTGAATAGTTCAAAACAGCGTTTTTCTATGTTTTTGCAAGTTTAAAACAGCAATTTTAAAGTCATTTTTTATAAATCGCCGTTTCACACGAAAGAAACATGAATTTGTCAGTTTGAATAGTTCAAAACAGCGTTTTTCTATGTTTTTGCAAGTTTAAAACAGCAATTTTATCGTCATTTATCATAAATCGCCGTTTCGCACGAAAGAAACATGAATTTGTCAGTTTGAGTAGTTGAAAACAGCGTTTTTCTATGTTTTTGCAAGTTTAAAACAGCAATTTTATCGTTATTTCTCATAAATCGCCGTTTCGCACGAAAGAAACATGAATTTGTCAGTTTGAATAGTTCAAAACAGCGTTTTTCTATGTTTTTGCAAGTTTAAAACAGCAATTTTACCGTGATTTCACAAAAATCCACCGTTTCGAACGTAAGAAACATGAATTTATCAGTTTGAATAGTTGAAAACAGCGTTTTTCTATGTTTTTGCAAGTTTAAAACAGCAATTTTATCGTCATTTCTCATAAATCGCCGTTTCGCACGAAAGAAACATGAATTTGTCAGTTGGAATAGTGCAAAACAGCGTTTTTCTATGTTTTTGCAAGTTTAAAACAGCAATTTTAAAGTCATTTCTCATAAATCGCCGTTTCACACGAAAGAAACATTAATTTGTCAGTTTGAATAGTTTGAAACAGCGTTTTTCTATGTTTTTGCAAGTTTAAAACAGCAATTTTATCGTCATTTATCATAAATCGCCGTTTCGCACGAAAGAAACATGAATTTGTCAGTTTGAGTAGTTCAAAACAGCGTTTTTCTATGTTTTTGCAAGTTTAAAACAGCAATTTTATCGTCATTTCTCATAAATCGGCGTTTCACACGAAAGAAACATGAATTTGTCAGTTTGAATAGATCAAAACAGCGTTTTTCTATGTTTTTGCAAGTTTAAAACAGCAATTTTCTCGTCATTTATCATAAATCGCCGTTTCGCACGAAAGAAACATGAATTTGTCAGTTTGAATAGTTGAAAACAGCGTTTTTCAATGTTTTTGCAAGTTTAAAACAGCAATTTTATCGTGATTTCACAAAAATCCACCGTTTGGAACGTAAGAAACATGAATTTATCAGTTTGAATAGTTGAAAACAGCGTTTTTATATGTTTTTGCAAGTTTAAAACAGCAATTTTATCGTCATTTCTCATAAATCGCCGTTTCACACGAAAGAAACATGAATTTGTCAGTTTGAATAGTTCAAAACAGCGTTTTTCTATGTTTTTGCAAGTTTAAAACAGCAATTTTATCGTAATTTCTCATAAATCGCCGTTTCACACGGAAGAAACATGAATTTGTCAGTTTGAATAGTTGAAAACAGCGTTTTTCAATGTTTTTGCAAGTTTAAAACAGCAATTTTATCGTGATTTCACAAAAATCCACCGTTTGGAACGTAAGAAACATGAATTTATCAGTTTGAATAGTTGAAAACAGCGTTTTTATATGTTTTTGCAAGTTTAAAACAGCAATTTTATCGTGATTTCACAAAAATCCACCGTTTTCAACGTAAGAAACATTAATTTATCAGTTTGAATAGTTCAAAACAGCGTTTTTCTATGTTTTTGCAAGTTTAAAACAGCAATTTTATCGTCATTTCTCATAAATCGCCGTTTCACACGAAAGAAACATGAATTTGTCAGTTTGAATAGTTCAAAACAGCGTTTTTCTATGTTTTTGCTAGTTTAAAACAGCAATTTTATCGTGATTTCACAAAAATCCACCGTTTCGAACTTAAGAAACATGAAATTATCAGTTTGAATTGTTGAAAACAGCGTTTTTCTATGTTTTTGCAAGTTTAAAACAGCAATTTTATCGTCATTTCTCATAAATCGCCGTTTCGCACGAAAGAAACATGAATTTGTCAGTTTGAATAGTTCAAAACAGCGTTTTTCTATGTTTTTGCAAGTTTAAAACAGCAATTTTAAAGTCATTTTTTATAAATCGCCGTTTCACACGAAAGAAACATGAATTTGTCAGTTTGAATAGTTCAAAACAGCGTTTTTCTATGTTTTTGCAAGTTTAAAACAGCAATTTTATCGTCATTTATCATAAATCGCCGTTTCGCACGAAAGAAACATGAATTTGTCAGTTTGAGTAGTTGAAAACAGCGTTTTTCTATGTTTTTGCAAGTTTAAAACAGCAATTTTATCGTTATTTCTCATAAATCGCCGTTTCGCACGAAAGAAACATGAATTTGTCAGTTTGAATAGTTCAAAACAGCGTTTTTCTATGTTTTTGCAAGTTTAAAACAGCAATTTTACCGTGATTTCACAAAAATCCACCGTTTCGAACGTAAGAAACATGAATTTATCAGTTTGAATAGTTGAAAACAGCGTTTTTCTATGTTTTTGCAAGTTTAAAACAGCAATTTTATCGTCATTTCTCATAAATCGCCGTTTCGCACGAAAGAAACATGAATTTGTCAGTTGGAATAGTGCAAAACAGCGTTTTTCTATGTTTTTGCAAGTTTAAAACAGCAATTTTAAAGTCATTTCTCATAAATCGCCGTTTCACACGAAAGAAACATTAATTTGTCAGTTTGAATAGTTTGAAACAGCGTTTTTCTATGTTTTTGCAAGTTTAAAACAGCAATTTTATCGTCATTTATCATAAATCGCCGTTTCGCACGAAAGAAACATGAATTTGTCAGTTTGAGTAGTTCAAAACAGCGTTTTTCTATGTTTTTGCAAGTTTAAAACAGCAATTTTATCGTCATTTCTCATAAATCGGCGTTTCACACGAAAGAAACATGAATTTGTCAGTTTGAATAGATCAAAACAGCGTTTTTCTATGTTTTTGCAAGTTTAAAACAGCAATTTTCTCGTCATTTATCATAAATCGCCGTTTCGCACGAAAGAAACATGAATTTGTCAGTTTGAATAGTTGAAAACAGCGTTTTTCAATGTTTTTGCAAGTTTAAAACAGCAATTTTATCGTGATTTCACAAAAATCCACCGTTTGGAACGTAAGAAACATGAATTTATCAGTTTGAATAGTTGAAAACAGCGTTTTTATATGTTTTTGCAAGTTTAAAACAGCAATTTTATCGTCATTTCTCATAAATCGCCGTTTCACACAAAAGAAACATGAATTTGTCAGTTTGAATAGTTCAAAACAGCGTTTTTCTATGTTTTTGCAAGTTTAAAACAGCAATTTTATCGTAATTTCTCATAAATCGCCGTTTCACACGGAAGAAACATGAATTTGTCAGTTTGAATAGTTGAAAACAGCGTTTTTCAATGTTTTTGCAAGTTTAAAACAGCAATTTTAACGTGATTTCACAAAAATCCACCGTTTCCAACGTAAGAAACATGAATTTATCAGTATGAATAGTTGAAAACAGCGTTTTTCTATGTTTTTGCAAGTTTAAAACAGCAATTTTATCGTCATTTCTCATAAATCGCCGTTTCGCACGAAAGAAACATGAATTTGTCAGTTTGAATAGTCAAAACAGCGTTTTTCTATGTTTTTGCAAGTTTAAAACAGCAATTTTATCGTCATTTCTTATAAATCGCCGTTTCGCACGAAAGAAACATGAATTTGTCAGTTTGAATAGTTCAAAACAGCGTTTTTCTATGTTTTTGCAAGTTTAAAACAGCAATTTTATCGTCATTTCTCATAAATCGCCGTTTCACACGAAAGAAACATGAATTTGTCAGTTTGAATAGTTCAAAACAGCGTTTTTCTATGTTTTTGCAAGGTTAAAACAGCAATTTTATCGTAATTTCTCATAAATCGCCGTTTCGCACGGAATAAACATGAATTTGTCAGTTTGAATAGTTGAAAACAGCGTTTTTCAATGTTTTTGCAAGTTTAATACCTCAACCCCAAACCTCAACCCCAAAACTCGAACCCCAACCCCAAACCTCAAACCCCAAACCTCAAACTTCGAACACCAAATCCCTAACCTCAAACCCCAAACCTCAACCCCAAACCTCAACCCCAAACCTCAACCCCAAACCTCAACCCCAAACCTCAACCCCAAACCTCAACTCCAAACCTCAACCCTAACCCTCAACCCCAAACCTCAACACCAAACCTCAACCTAAACCTCAACCCCAAACCTCAACCCCAAAGCCCAAAACTCGAACCCCCAACCCCAAACCTCAAACCCCAAACCTCTACCCCAAACCTCAAACCTCAAACCCAAACCTCAAACCTCGAACCCCAAACCCCAAACCTCAAACACCGAACCCCAACCCCAAACCTCAAACCGCGAACCCCAAACCTCAAACACCGAACCCCAAACCCAAACCTCAAACCGCGAACCCCAAACCACAAAACTGAATTTGTCAGTTTGGATAGTTCAAAACAGCGTTTTCTATGTTTTTGCAAGTTTAAAACAGCAATTTTATCGTGATTTCACAAAAATCCACCGTTTCCAACGTAAGAAACATGAATTTATCAGTTTGAATAGTTGTAAACAGCGTTTTTCTATGTTTTTGCAAGTTTAAAACAGCAATTTTATCGTCATTTCTCATAAATCGCCGTTTTGAACGAAGAAACATGAATTTGTCAGTTTTAATAGTTGAAAACAGCGTTTTTCTATGTTTTTGCAAGTTTAAAACAGCAATTTTATCGTCATTTATCATAAATCGCCGTTTCGCACGAAAGAAACATGAATTTGTCAGTTTGAATAGTTCAAAACAGCGTTTTTCTATGTTTTTGCAAGTTTAAAACATCAATTTTATCGTTATTTCTCATAAATTGCCGTTTCGCACGAAAGAAACCTGAATTTGTCAGTTTGAATAGTTCAAAGCAGCGTTTTTCTATGTTTTTGCAAGTTTAAAACAGCAATTTTATCGTCATTTCTCATAAATCGCCGTTTCACACGTAAGAAACATGAATTTGTCAGTTTGAATAGTTCAAAACAGCGTTTTTCTATGTTTTTGCAAGTTTAAAACAGCAATTTTATCGTCATTTTTCATAAATCGCCGTTTCGCACGAAAGAAACATGAATTTGTCAGTTTGAATAGTTCAAAACAGCGTTTTTCTATGTTTTTGCAAGTTTAAAACAGCAATTTTATCGTCATTTCTCATAAATCGCCGTTTCACACAAAAGAAACATGAATTTGTCAGTTTGAATAGTTCAAAACAGCGTTTTTCTATGTTTTTGCAAGTTTAAAACAGCAATTTTATCGTAATTTCTCATCAATCGCCGTTTTGCACGGAAGAAACATGAATTTGTCAGTTTGAATAGTTGAAAACAGCGTTTTTCAATGTTTTTGCAAGTTTAAAACAGCAAATTTATCGTGATTTCACAAAAATCCACCGTTTCCAACGTAAGAAACTTTAATTTATCAGTTTGAATAGTTGAAAACAGTGTTTTTCTATGTTTTTGCAAGTTTAAAACAGCAATTTTATCGTCATTTCTCATAAATCGCCGTTTCGCACGAAAGAAACATGAATTTGTCAGTTTGAATAGTTCAAAACAGCGTTTTTCTATGTTTTTGCAAGTTTAAAACAGCAATTTTATCGTCATTTCTCATAAATCGCCGTTTCACACGAAAGAAACATGAATTTGTCAAATTGAATAGTTCAAAACAGCGTTTTTCTATGTTTTTGCAAGTTTAAAACAGCAATTTTATCGTGATTTCACAAAAATCCACCGTTTCGAACGTAAGAAACATGAATTTATCAGCTTGAATAGTTGAAAACAGCGTTTTTCTATGTTTTTGCAAGTTTAAAACAGCAATTTTATCGTCATTTCTCATAAATCGCCGTTTCGCACGAAAGAAACATGAATTTGTCAGTTTGAATAGTGCAAAACAGCGTTTTTCTATGTTTTTGCAAGTTTAAAACAGCAATTTTAAAGTCATTTCTCATAAATCGCCGTTTCACACGAAAGAAACATGAATTTGTCAGTTTGAATAGTTCAAAACAGCGTTTTTCTATGTTTTTGCAAGTTTAAAACAGCAATTTTATCGTCATTTATCATAAATCGCCGTTTCGCACGAAAGAAACATTAATTTGTCAGTTTGAGTAGTTCAAAACAGCGTTTTTCTATGTTTTTGCAAGTTTAAAACAGCAATTTTATCGTCGTTTCTCATAAATCGGCGTTTCACACGAAAGAAACATGAATTTGTCAGTTTGAATAGATCAAAACAGCGTTTTTCTATGTTTTTGCAAGTTTAAAACAGCAATTTTATCGTCATTTATCATAAATCGCCATTTCGCACGAAAGAAACATGAATTTGTCAGTTTGAATAGTTGAAAACAGCGTTTTTCAATGTTTTTGCAAGTTTAAAACAGCAATTTTATCGTGATTTCACAAAAATCCACCGTTTGGAACGTAAGAAACATGAATTTATCAGTTTGAATAGTTGAAAACAGCGTTTTTATATGTTTTTGCAAGTTTAAAACAGCAATTTTATCGTCATTTCTCATAAATCGCCGTTTCACACGAAAGAAACATGAATTTGTCAGTTTAAATAGTTCAAAACAGCGTTTTTCTATGTTTTTGCAAGTTTATAACATCAATTTTATAGTAATTTCTCATAAATCGCCGTTTCGCACGGAAGAAACATGAATTTGTCAGTTTGAGTAGTTCAAAACAGCGTTTTTCTATGTTTTTGCAAGTTTAAAACAGCAATTTTATCGTCATTTCTCATAAATCGCCGTTTCACACGAAAGAAACATGAATTTGTCAGTTTGAATAGTTCAAAACAGCGTTTTTCTATGTTTTTGCAAGTTTAAAACAGCAATTTTATCGTAATTTCTCATAAATCGCCGTTTCGCACGGAAGAAACATGGATTTGTCAGTTTGAATAGTTGAAAACAGCGTTTTTCAATGTTTTTGCAAGTTTAAAACAGCAATTTTAACGTGATTTCACAAAAATCCAC
This sequence comes from Poecilus cupreus, assembly GCA_963942605.1. NCBI lineage: Eukaryota > Metazoa > Arthropoda > Insecta > Coleoptera > Carabidae > Poecilus > Poecilus cupreus. Next base: position 119,102 of record CAWWDY010001529.1, on the reverse strand, counting down.
CGTTTCCAACGTAAGAAACATGAATTTATCAGTTTGAATAGTTGAAAACAGCGTTTTTATATGTTTTTGCAAGTTTAAAACAGCAATTTTATCGTCATTTCTCATAAATCGCCGTTTCACACGAAAGAAACATGAATTTGTCAGTTTGAATAGTTCAAAACAGCGTTTTTCTATGTTTTTGCAAGTTTATAACATCAATTTTATAGTAATTTCTCATAAATCGCCGTTTCGCACGGAAGAAACATGAATTTGTCAGTTTGAGTAGTTCAAAACAGCGTTTTTCTATGTTTTTGCAAGTTTAAAACAGCAATTTTATCGTCATTTCTCATAAATCGCCGTTTCACACGAAAGAAACATGAATTTGTCAGTTTGAATAGTTCAAAACAGCGTTTTTCTATGTTTTTGCAAGTTTAAAACAGCAATTTTATCGTAATTTCTCATAAATCACCGTTTCGCACGGAAGAAACATGAATTTGTCAGTTTGAATAGTTGAAAACAGCGTTTTTCAATGTTTTTGCAAGTTTAAAACAGCAATTTTAACGTGATTTCACAAAAATCCACCGTTTCCAACGTAAGAAACATGAATTTATCAGTTTCAATAGTTGAAAACAGCGTTTTTCTATGTTTTTGCAAGTTTTAAACAGCAATTTTATCGTCATTTCTCATAAATCGCCGTTTCGCACGAAAGAAACATGAATTTGTCAGTTTGAATATTTCAAAACAGCGTTTTTCCATGTTTTTGCAAGTTTAAAATAGCAATTTTATCGTCATTTCTCATAAATCGCCGTTTCACACGAAAGAAACATGAATTTGTCAGTTTGAATAGTTCAAAACAGCGTTTTTCTATGTTTTTGCAAGTTTAAAACAGCAATTTTATCGTGATTTCACAAAAATCCACCGTTTCGAACTTAAGAAACATGAATTTATCAGTTTGAATAGTTGAAAACAGCGTTTTTCTATGTTTTTGCAAGTTTAAAACAGCAATTTTATCGTCATTTCTCATAAATCGCCGTTTCGCACGAAAGAAACATGAATTTGTCAGTTTGAATAGTTCAAAACAGCGTTTTTCTATGTTTTTGCAAGTTTAAAACAGCAATTTTAAAGTCATTTCTCATAAATCGCCGTTTCACACGAAAGAAACATGAATTTGTCAAATTGAATAGTTCAAAACAGCGTTTTTCTATGTTTTTGCAAGTTTAAAACAGCAATTTTATCGTCATTTATCATAAATCGCCGTTTCGCACGAAAGAAACATGAATTTGTCAGTTTGAGTAGTTCAAAACAGCGTTTTTCTATGTTTTTGCAAGTTTAAAACAGCAATTTTATCGTCATTTCTCATAAATCGGCGTTTCACAGGAAAGAAACATGAATTTGTCAGTTTGAATAGATCAAAACAGCGTTTTTCTATGTTTTTGCAAGTTTAAAACAGCAATTTTATCGTAACTTCTCATAAATCGCCGTTTCGCACGGAAGAAACATGAATTTGTCAGTTTGAATAGTTGAAAACAGCGTTTTTCAATGTTTTTGCAAGTTTAAAACAGCAATTTTATCGTGATTTCACAAAAATCCACCGTTTGGAACGTAAGAAACATGAATTTATCAGTTTGAATAATTGAAAACAGCGTTTTTATATGTTTTTGCAAGTTTAAAACAGCAATTTTATCGTCATTTCTCATAAATTGCCGTTTCACACGAAAGAAACATGAATTTGTAAGTTTGAATAGTTCAAAACAGCGTTTTTCTATGTTTTTGCAAGTTTATAACATCAATTTTATAGTAATTTCTCATAAATCGCCGTTTCGCACGGAAGAAACATGAATTTGTCAGTTTGAGTAGTTCAAAACAGCGTTTTTCTATGTTTTTGCAAGTTTAAAACAGCAATTTTATCGTCATTTCTCATAAATCGCCGTTTCACACGAAAGAAACATGAATTTGTCAGTTTGAATAGTTCAAAACAGCGTTTGTCTATGTTTTTGCAAGTTTAAAATAGCAATTTTATCGTAATTTCTCATAAATCGCCGTTTCGCACGGAAGAAACATGAATTTGTCAGTTTGAATAGTTGAAAACAGCGTTTTTCAATGTTTTTGCAAGTTTAAAACAGCAGTTTTAACGTGATTTCACAAAAATCCACCGTTTCCAACGTAAGAAACATGAATTTATCAGTTTGAATAGTTGAAAACAGCGTTTTCTATGTTTTTGCAAGTTTAAAACAGCAATTTTATCGTCATTTCTCATAAATCGCCGTTTCGCACGAAAGAAACATGAATTTGTCAGTTTGAATAGTTCAAAACAGCGTTTTTCTATGTTTTTGCAAGTTTAAAACAGCAATTTTATCGTGATTTCACAAAAATTCACCGTTTCGAACGTAAGAAACATGAATTTATCAGTTTGAATAGTTGAAAACAGCGTTTTTCTATGTTTTTGCAAGTTTAAAACAGCCATTTTATCGTCATTTCTCATAAATCGCCGTTTCGCACGAAAGAAACATGAATTTGTCAGTTTGAATAGTTCAAAACAGCGTTTTTCTATGTTTTTGCAAGTTTAAAACAGCAATTTTATCGTCATTTCTCATAAATCAGCGTTTCACACGAAAGAAACATGAATTTGTCAGTTTGAATAGATCAAAACAGCGTTTATCTATGTTTTTGCAAGTTTAAAACAGCAATTTTATCGTAATTTCTCATAAATCGCCGTTTCGCACGGAAGAAACATGAATTTGTCAGTTTGAATAGTTGAAAACCGCATTTTTCAATGTTTTTGCAAGTTTAAAACAGCAATTTTATCGTGATTTCACAAAAATCCACCGTTTGGAACGTAAGAAACATGAATTTATCAGTTTGAATAGTTGAAAACAGCGTTTTTATATGTTTTTGCAAGTTTAAAACAGCAATTTTATCGTCATTTCTCATAAATCGCCGTTTCACACGAAAGAAACATGAATTTGTCAGTTTGAATAGTTCAAAACAGCGTTTTTCTATGTTTTTGCAAGTTTATAACATCAATTTTATAGTAATTTCTCATAAATCGCCGTTTCGCACGGAAGATACATGAATTTGTCAGTTTGAGTAGTTCAAAACAGCGTTTTTCTATGTTTTTGCAAGTTTAAAACAGCAATTTTATCGTCATTTCTCATAAATCGCCGTTTCACACGAAAGAAACATGAATTTGTCAGTTTGAATAGTTCAAAACAGCGTTTTTCTATGTTTTTGCAAGTTTAAAACAGCAATTTTATCGTAATTTCTCATAAATCGCCGTTTCGCACGGAAGAAACATGAATTTGTCAGTTTGAATAGTTAAAAACAGCGTTTTTCTATGTTTTTGCAAGTTTAAAACAGCAATTTTATCGTCATTTCTCATAAATCGCCGTTTCTCACGAAGGAAGCATGAATTTGTCAGTTTGAGTAGTTCAAAACAGCGTTTTTCTATGTTTTTGCAAGTTTAAAACAGCAATTTTATCGTCATTTCTCATAAATCGCCTTTTTACAAGTAAGAAACATGAATTTGTCAGTTTGAATAGTTCAAAACAGCGTTTTTCTATGTTTTTGCAAGTTTAAAACAGCAATTTTATCGTCATTTCTCATAAATCGCCGTTTCACACGAAAGAAACATGAATTTGTCAGTTTGAATAGTTCAAAACAGCGTTTTTCTATGTTTTTGCAAGTTTATAACAGCAATTTTATAGTAATTTCTCATAAATCGCCGTTTCGCACGGAAGAAACATGAATTTGTCAGTTTGAGTAGTTCAAAACAGCGTTTTTCTATGCTTTTGCAAGTTTAAAACAGCAATTTTATCGTCATTTCTCATAAATCGCCGTTTCACACGAAAGAAACATGAATTTGTCATTTTGAATAGTTCAAAACAGCGTTTTTCTATGTTTTTGCAAGTTTAAAACAGCAATTTTATCGTCATTTCTCATAAATCGCCGTTTCACACGTAAGAAACATGAATTTGTCAGTTTGAATAGTTCAAAACAGCGTTTTTCTATGTTTTTGCAAGTTTAAAACAGCAATTTTATCGTCATTTCTTATAAATAGCCGTTTCGCACGGAAGAAACATGAATTTGTCAGTTTGAGTAGTTCAAAACAGCGTTTTTCTATGTTTTTGCAAGTTTAAAACAGCAATTTTATCGTAATTTCTCATAAATCGCCGTTTCGCACGGAAGAAACATGAATTTGTCAGTTTGAATAGTTGAAAACAGCGTTTTTTAATGTTTTTGCAAGTTTAAAACAGCAATTTTAACGTGATTTCACAAAAATCCACCGTTTCCAACGTAAGAAACATGAATTTATCAGTTTGAATAGTTGAAAACAGCGTTTTTCTATGTTTTTGCAAGTTTAAAACAGCAATTTTATCGTCATTTCTCATAAATCGCCGTTTCGCACGAAAGAAACATGAATTTGTCAGTTTGAATAGTTCAAAACAGCGTTTTTCTATGTTTTTGCAAGTTTAAAACAGCAATTTTATCGTCATTTCTCATAAATCGCCGTTTCACACGAAAGAAACATGAATTTGTCAGTTTGAATAGTTCAAAACAGCGTTTTTCTATGTTTTTGAAAGTTTAAAACAGCAATTTTATCGTGATTTCACAAAAAATCACCGTTTCGAACGTAAGAAACATGAATTTATCAGTTTAAATAGTTGAAAACAGCGTTTTTCTATGTTTTTGCAAGTTTAAAACAGCAATTTTATCGTCATTTCTCATAAATCGCCGTTTCGCACGAAAGAAACATGAATTTGTCAGTTTGAATAGTTCAAAACAGCGTTTTTCTATGTTTTTGCAAGTTTAAAACAGCAATTTTATCGTGATTTCACAAAAATTCACCGTTTCGAACGTAAGAAACATGAATTTATCAGTTTAAATAGTTGAAAACAGCGTTTTTCTATGTTTTTGCAAGTTTAAAACAGCAATTTTATCGTCATTTCTCATAAATCGCCGTTTCGCACGAAAGAAACATGAATTTGTCAGTTTGAATAGTTCAAAACAGCGTTTTTCTATGTTTTTGCAAGTTTAAAACAGCAATTTTAAAGTCATTTCTCATAAATCGCCGTTTCACACGAAAGAAACATGAATTTGTCAGTTTGAATAGTTCAAAACAGCGTTTTTCTATGTTTTTGCAAGTTTAAAACAGCAATTTTATCGTCATTTATCATAAATCGCCGTTTCGCACGAAAGAAACATGAATTTGTCAGTTTGAGTAGTTCAAAACAGCGTTTTTCTATGTTTTTGCAAGTTTAAAACAGCAATTTTATCGTCATTTCTCATAAATCGGCGTTTCACACGAAAGAAACATTAATTTGTCAGTTTGAATAGTTGAAAACAGCGTTTTTCTATGTTTTTGCAAGTTTAAAACAGCAATTTTATCGTGATTTCACAAAAATCCACCGTTTGGAACGTAAGAAACATGAATTTATCAGTTTGAATAGTTGAAAACAGCGTTTTTATATGTTTTTGCAAGTTTAAAACAGCAATTTTATCGTCATTTCTCATAAATCGCCGTTTCACACGAAAGAAACATGAATTTGTCAGTTTGAATAGTTCAAAACAGCGTTTTTCTATGTTTTTGCAAGTTTATAACATCAATTTTATAGTAATTTCTCATAAATCGCCGTTTCGCACGAAAGAAACATGAATTTGTCAGTTTGAGTAGTTCAAAACAGCGTTTTTCTATGTTTTTGCAAGTTTAAAACAGCAATTTTATCGTCATTTCTCATAAATCGCCGTTTCACACGAAAGAAACATGAATTTGTCAGTTTGAGTAGTTCAAAACAGCGTTTTTCTATGTTTTTGCAAGTTTAAAACAGCAATTTTATCGTCATTTCTCATAAATCGCCGTTTCACACGTAAGAAACATGAATTTGTCAGTTTGAATAGTTCAAAACAGCGTTTTTCTATGTTTTTGCAAGTTTAAAACAGCAATTTTATCATCATTTCTCATAAATCGCCGTTTCACACGAAAGAAACATGAATTTGTCAGTTTGAATAATTCAAAACAGCGTTTTTTTATGTTTTTGCAAGTTTATAACAGCAATTTTATAGTAATTTCTCATAATTCGCCGTTTCGCACGGAAGAAACATGAATTTGTCAGTTTGAGTAGTTCAAAACAGCGTTTTTCTATGCTTTTGCAAGTTTAAAACAGCAATTTTATCGTCATTTCTCATAAATCGCCGTTTCACACGAAAGAAACATGAATTTGTCATTTTGAATAGTTCAAAACAGCGTTTTTCTATGTTTTTGCAAGTTTAAAACAGCAATTTTATCGTAATTTCTCATAAATCGCCGTTTCGCACGGAAGAAACATGAATTTGTCAGTTTGAATAGTTGAAAACAGCGTTTTTCTATGTTTTTGCAAGTTTAAAACAGCAATTTTATCGTCATTTATCATAAATCGCCGTTTCGCACGAAAGAAACATGAATTTGTCAGTTTGAGTAGTTCAAAACAGCGTTTTTCTATGTTTTTGCAAGTTTAAAACAGCAATTTTATCGTCATTTCTCATAAATCGGCGTTTCACACGAAAGAAACATTAATTTGTCAGTTTGAATAGTTGAAAACAGCGTTTTTCTATGTTTTTGCAAGTTTAAAACAGCAATTTTATCGTGATTTCACAAAAATCCACCGTTTGGAACGTAAGAAACATGAATTTATCAGTTTGAATAGTTGAAAACAGCGTTTTTATATGTTTTTGCAAGTTTAAAACAGCAATTTTATCGTCATTTCTCATAAATCGCCGTTTCACACGAAAAAAACATGAATTTGTCAGTTTGAATAGTTCAAAACAGCGTTTTTCTATGTTTTTGCAAGTTTATAACATCAATTTTATAGTAATTTCTCATAAATCGCCGTTTCGCACGGAAGAAACATGAATTTGTCAGTTTGAGTAGTTAAAAACAGCGTTTTTCTATGTTTTTGCAAGTTTAAAACAGCAATTTTATCGTCATTTCTCATAAATCGCCGTTTCACACGAAAGAAACATGAATTTGTCAGTTTGAGTAGTTCAAAACAGCGTTTTTCTATGTTTTTGCAAGTTTAAAACAGCAATTTTATCGTCATTTCTCATAAATCGCCGTTTCACACGTAAGAAACATGAATTTGTCAGTTTGAATAGTTCAAAACAGCGTTTTTCTATGTTTTTGCAAGTTTAAAACAGCAATTTTATCGTCATTTCTCATAAATCGCCGTTTCACACGAAAGAAACATGAATTTGTCAGTTTGAATAATTCAAAACAGCGTTTTTTTATGTTTTTGCAAGTTTATAACAGCAATTTTATAGTAATTTCTCATAATTCGCCGTTTCGCACGGAAGAAACATGAATTTGTCAGTTTGAGTAGTTCAAAACAGCGTTTTTCTATGCTTTTGCAAGTTTAAAACAGCAATTTTATCGTCATTTCTCATAAATCGCCGTTTCACACGAAAGAAACATGAATTTGTCATTTTGAATAGTTCAAAACAGCGTTTTTCTATGTTTTTGCATGTTTAAAACAGCAATTTTATCGTAATTTCTCATAAATCGCCGTTTCGCACGGAAGAAACATGAATTTGTCAGTTTGAATAGTTGAAAACAGCGTTTTTCTATGTTTTTGCAAGTTTAAAACAGCAATTTTATCGTCATTTCTCATAAATCGCCGTTTCTCACGAAAGAAACATGAATTTGTCAGTTTGAGTAGTTCAAAACAGCGTTTTCCTATGTTTTTGCAAGTTTAAAACAGCAATTTTATCGTCATTTCTCATAAATCGCCGTTTCACACGTAAGAAACATGAATTTGTCAGTTTGAATAGTCAAAACAGCGTTTTTCTATGTTTTTGCAAGTTTAAAACAGCAATTTTATCGTCATTTCTCATAAATCGCCGATTCACACGAAAGAAACATGAATTTGTCAGTTTGAATAGTTCAAAACAGCGTTTTTCTATGTTTTTGCAAGTTTATAACAGCAATTTTATAGTAATTTCTCATAAATCGCCGTTTCGCACGGAAGAAACATGAATTTGTCAGTTTGAGTAGTTCAAAACAGCGTTTTTCTATGCTTTTGCAAGTTTAAAACAGCAATTTTATCGTTATTTCTCATAAATCGCCGTTTCACACGAAAGAAACATGAATTTGTCATTTTGAATAGTTCAAAACAGCGTTTTTCTATGTTTTTGCAAGTTTAAAACAGCAATTTTATCGTAATTTCTCATAAATCGCCGTTTGGCACGGAAGAAACATGAATTTGTCAGTTTGAATAGTTGAAAACAGCGTTTTTCAATGTTTTTGCAAGTTTAAAACAGCATATTTATCGTCATTTCTCATAAATCGGCGTTTCACACGAAAGAAACATGAATTTGTCAGTTTGAATAGTTCAAAACAGCGTTTTTCTATGTTTTTGCAAGTTTAAAACAGCAATTTTATCGTAATTTCTCATAAATCGCCGTTTCGCACGGAATAAACATGAATTTGTCAGTTTGAATAGTTGAAAACAGCGTTTTTCAATGTTTTTGCAAGTTTAATACCTCAACCCCAAACCTCAACCCCAAACCCCAAAACTCGAACCCCCAACCCCAAACCTCAAACCCCAAACCTCAAACTTCGAACCCCAAATCCCTAACCTCAAACCCCAAACCTCAACCCCAAACCTCAACCCCAAACCTCAACCTTAAACCTCAACCCCAAACCTCAACCCCAAACCTCAACCCCAAACTTCAACCCCAAACCTCAACTCCAAACCTCAACCCCAAACCTCAACCCTAAACCTCAACCCCAAACCTCAACCCCAAAGCCCAAAACTCGAACCCCCAACCCCAAACCTCAAACCCTAAACCTAAACCCCAAACCTCAAACCTCGAACCCCAAACCTCAAACCTCGAACCCCAAACCCCAAACCTCAAACACCGAACCCCAACCCCAAACCTCAAACCGCGAACCATAAACCTCAAACACCGAACCCCAAACCCAAACCTCAAACCGCGAACCCCAAACCTCAAACCCCAAACCTCAACCCCAAACATCAAACCTCGAACCCCAACCACAAAACTGAATTTGTCAGTTTGGATAGTTCAAAACAGCGTTTTCTATGTTTTTGCAAGTTTAAAACAGCAATTTTATCGTGATTTCACAAAAATCCACCATTTCCAACGTAAGAAACATGAATTTATCAGTTTGAATAGTTCAAAACAGCGTTTTTCTATATTTTTGCAAGTTTAAAACAGCAATTTTATCGTGATTTCACAAAAATCCACCGTTTCGAACGTAAGAAACATGAATTTATCAGTTTGAATAGCTGAAAACAGCGTTTTTCAATGTTTTTGCAAGTTTAAAACAGCAATTTTATCGTCATTTCTCATAAATCGCCGTTTCGCACGAAGAAACATGAATTTGTCAGTTTGAATAGTTCAAAACAGCGTTTTTCTATGTTTTTGCAAGATTAAAACAGCAATTTTATCGTCATTTCTCATAAATCGCCGTTTCACACGAAAGAAACACGAATTTGTCAGTTTGAATAGTTCAAAACAGCGTTTTTCTATGTTTTTGCAAGTTTAAAACAGCAATTTTATCGTCATTTCTCATAAATCGCCGTTTCGCACGAAAGAAACATGAATTTGTCAGTTTGAATAGTTCAAAACAGCGTTTTTCTATGTTTTTGCAAGTTTAAAACAGCAATTTTATCGTCATTTCTCATAAATCGCCGTTTCACACGAAAGAAACATGAATTTGTCAGTTTGAATAGTTCAAAACAGCGTTTCTCTATGTTTTTGCAAGTTTAAAACAGCAATTTTATCGTCATTTATCATAAATCGCCGTTTCGCACGAAAGAAACATGAATTTGTCAGTTTGAATAGTTCAAAACAGCGTTTTTCTATGTTTTTGCAAGTTTAAAACAGCAATTTTATCGTCATTTCTCATAAATCGCCGTTTCACAAGAAAGAAACATGAATTTGTCAGTTTGAATAGTTCAAAACAGCGTTTTTCTATGTTTTTGCAAGTTTAAAACAGCAATTTTATCGTAATTTCTCATCAATCGCCGTTTCGCACGGAAGAAACATGAATTTGTCAGTTTGAGTAGTTAAAAACAGCGTTTTTCAATATTTTTGCAAGTTTAAAACAGCAATTTTATCGTGATTTCACAAAAATCCACCGTTTAAAACGTAAGAAACATGAATTTATCAGTTTGAATAGTTGAAAACAGCGTTTTTCTATGTTTTGCAAGTTTAAAACAGCAATTTTATAGTAAATTCTCATAAATCGCCGTTTCGCACGGAAGAAACATGAATTTGTCAGTTTGAATAGTTCAAAATAGCGTTTTTCTATGTTTTTGCAAGTTTAAAACAGCAATTTTATCGTCATTTCTCATAAATCGCCGTTTCACACGAAAGAAACATGAATTTGTCCGTTTGAATAGTTCAAAATAGCGTTTTTCTATGTTTTTGCAAGTTTAAAACAGCAATTTTATCGTCATTTCTCATAAATCGCCGTTTCACACGAAAGAAACATGAATTTGCCAGTTTGAATAGTTCAAAACAGCGTTTTTCTATGTTTTTGCAAGTTTAAAACAGCAACTTTATCGTAATTTCTCATAAATCGCCGTTTCGCACGGAAGAAACATGAATTTGTCAGTTGGAATAGTTGAAAACAGCGTTTTTCAATGTTTTTGCAAGTTTAAAAAAGAAATTTTATCGTGATTTCACAAAAATCCACCGTTTCCAACGTAAGAAACATGAATTTATCAGTTTGAATAGTTCAAAACAGCGTTTTTCTATGTTTTTGCAAGTTTAAAACAGCAATTTTATCGTGATTTCACAAAAATCCACCGTTTCGAACGTAAGAAACATGAATTTATCAGTTTGAATAGTTGAAAACAGCGTTTTTCTATGTTTTTGCAAGTTAAAAACAGCAATTTTATCGTAAATCGCCGTTTCGCACGAAAGTAACATGAATTTGTCAGTTTGAATAGTTCAAAACCGCGTTTTTCTATGTTTTTGCAAGTTTAAAACAGCAATTTTAACGTCATTTCTCATAAAACGCCGTTTCACACGAAAGAAACATGAATTTGTCAGTTTGAATAGTTCAAAACAGCGTTTTTCTATGTTTTTGCAAGTTTAAAACAGCAATTTTATCGTCATTTATCATAAATCGCCGTTTCACACGAAAGAAACATGAATTTGTCAGTTTGAATAGTTCAAAACAGCGTTTTTCAATGTTTTTGCAAGTTTAAAACAGCAATTTTATCGTGATTTCACAAAAATCCACCGTTTGGAACGTAAGAAACATGAATTTATCAGTTTGAATAGTTGAAAACAGCGTTTTTCTATGTTTTTGCAAGTTTAAAACAGCAATTTTATCGTCATTTCTCATAAATCGCCGTTTCGCACGAAAAAAACATGAATTTGTCAGTTTGAATAGTTCAAAACAGCGTTTTTCTATGTTTTTGCAAGTTTAAAACAGCAATTTTATCGTCATTTCTCATAAATCGCCGTTTCACACGAAAGAAACATGAATTTGTCAGTTTGAATAGTTCAAAACAGCGTTTTTCTATGTTTTTGCAAGTTTAAAACAGCAATTTTATCGTAATTTCTCATAAATCGCCGTTTCGCACGGAAGAAACATGAATTTGTCAGTTTGAATAGTTGAAAACAGCGTTTTTCAATGTTTTTGCAAGTTTAAAAAAACAATTTTATCTTGATTTCACAAAAATCCACCGTTTGGGACGTAAGAAACATGAATTTATCAGTGTGAATAGTTGAAAACAGCGTTTTTCTATGTTTTTGCAAGTTTAAAACAGCAATTTTATCGTCATTTCTCATAAATCGCCGTTTCGCACGAAAGAAACATGAATTTGTCAGTTTGATGGTTCAAAACAGCGTTTTTCTATGTTTTTGCAAGTTTAAAACAGCAATTTTTACGTCATTTCTCATAAATCGCCGTTTCACACGTAAGAAACATGAATTTGTCAGTTTGAATAGTTCAAAACAGCGTTTTTCTATGTTTTTGCAAGTTTAAAACAGCAATTTTATCGTCATTTCTCATAAATCGCCGTTTCACACGAAAGAAACATGAATTTGTCAGTTTGAATAGTTCAAAACAGCGTTTTTCTATGCTTTTGCAAGTTTAAAACAGCAATTTTATCGTGATTTCACAAAAATCCACCGTTTAAAACGTAAGAAACATGAATTTATCAGTTTGAATAGTTGAAAACAGCGTTTTTCTATGTTTTGCAAGTTTAAAACAGCAATTTTATAGTAAATTCTCATAAATCGCCGTTTCGCACGGAAGAAACATGAATTTGTCAGTTTGAATAGTTCAAAATAGCGTTTTTCTATGTTTTTGCAAGTTTAAAACAGCAATTTTATCGTCATTTCTCATAAATCGCCGTTTCACACGAAAGAAACATGAATTTGTCCGTTTGAATAGTTCAAAATAGCGTTTTTCTATGTTTTTGCAAGTTTAAAACAGCAATTTTATCGTCATTTCTCATAAATCGCCGTTTCACACGAAAGAAACATGAATTTGCCAGTTTGAATAGTTCAAAACAGCGTTTTTCTATGTTTTTGCAAGTTTAAAACAGCAACTTTATCGTAATTTCTCATAAATCGCCGTTTCGCACGGAAGAAACATGAATTTGTCAGTTGGAATAGTTGAAAACAGCGTTTTTCAATGTTTTTGCAAGTTTAAAAAAGAAATTTTATCGTGATTTCACAAAAATCCACCGTTTCCAACGTAAGAAACATGAATTTATCAGTTTGAATAGTTCAAAACAGCGTTTTTCTATGTTTTTGCAAGTTTAAAACAGCAATTTTATCGTGATTTCACAAAAATCCACCGTTTCGAACGTAAGAAACATGAATTTATCAGTTTGAATAGTTGAAAACAGCGTTTTTCTATGTTTTTGCAAGTTAAAAACAGCAATTTTATCGTAAATCGCCGTTTCGCACGAAAGTAACATGAATTTGTCAGTTTGAATAGTTCAAAACCGCGTTTTTCTATGTTTTTGCAAGTTTAAAACAGCAATTTTAACGTCATTTCTCATAAAACGCCGTTTCACACGAAAGAAACATGAATTTGTCAGTTTGAATAGTTCAAAACAGCGTTTTTCTATGTTTTTGCAAGTTTAAAACAGCAATTTTATCGTCATTTATCATAAATCGCCGTTTCACACGAAAGAAACATGAATTTGTCAGTTTGAATAGTTCAAAACAGCGTTTTTCAATGTTTTTGCAAGTTTAAAACAGCAATTTTATCGTGATTTCACAAAAATCCACCGTTTGGAACGTAAGAAACATGAATTTATCAGTTTGAATAGTTGAAAACAGCGTTTTTCTATGTTTTTGCAAGTTTAAAACAGCAATTTTATCGTCATTTCTCATAAATCGCCGTTTCGCACGAAAAAAACATGAATTTGTCAGTTTGAATAGTTCAAAACAGCGTTTTTCTATGTTTTTGCAAGTTTAAAACAGCAATTTTATCGTCATTTCTCATAAATCGCCGTTTCACACGAAAGAAACATGAATTTGTCAGTTTGAATAGTTCAAAACAGCGTTTTTCTATGTTTTTGCAAGTTTAAAACAGCAATTTTATCGTAATTTCTCATAAATCGCCGTTTCGCACGGAAGAAACATGAATTTGTCAGTTTGAATAGTTGAAAACAGCGTTTTTCAATGTTTTTGCAAGTTTAAAAAAACAATTTTATCTTGATTTCACAAAAATCCACCGTTTGGGACGTAAGAAACATGAATTTATCAGTGTGAATAGTTGAAAACAGCGTTTTTCTATGTTTTTGCAAGTTTAAAACAGCAATTTTATCGTCATTTCTCATAAATCGCCGTTTCGCACGAAAGAAACATGAATTTGTCAGTTTGATGGTTCAAAACAGCGTTTTTCTATGTTTTTGCAAGTTTAAAACAGCAATTTTTACGTCATTTCTCATAAATCGCCGTTTCACACGTAAGAAACATGAATTTGTCAGTTTGAATAGTTCAAAACAGCGTTTTTCTATGTTTTTGCAAGTTTAAAACAGCAATTTTATCGTCATTTCTCATAAATCGCCGTTTCACACGAAAGAAACATGAATTTGTCAGTTTGAATAGTTCAAAACAGCGTTTTTCTATGCTTTTGCAAGTTTATAACAGCAATTTTATAGTAATTTCTCATAAATCGCCGTTTCGCACGGATGAAACATGAATTTGTCAGTTTGAGTAGTTCAAAACAGCGTTTTTCTATGTTTTTGCAAGTTTAAAACAGCAATTTTATCGTCATTTCTCATAAATCGCCGTTTCGCACGAAAGAAACATGAATTTGTCAGTTTGAATAGTTCAAAACAGCGTTTTTCTATGTTTTTGCAAGTTTAAAACAGCAATTTTATCGTCATTTCTCATAAATCGCCGTTTCGCACGGATGAAACATGAATTTGTCAGTTTTAGTAGTTCAAAACAGCGTTTTTCTATGTTTTTGCAAGTTTAAAACAGCAATTTTATCGTCATTTCTCATAAATCGCCGTTTCGCACGAAAGAAACATGAATTTGTCAGTTTGAATAGTTCAAAACAGCGTTTTTCTATGCTTTTGCAAGTTTATAACAGCAATTTTATAGTAATTTCTCATAAATCGCCGTTTCGCACGGATGAAACATGAATTTGTCAGTTTGAGTAGTTCAAAACAGCGTTTTTCTATGTTTTTGCAAGTTTAAAACAGCAATTTTATCGTCATTTCTCATAAATCGCCGTTTCACACGAAAGAAACATGAATTTGCCAGTTTGAATAGTTCAAAACAGCGTTTTTCTATGTTTTTGCAAGTTTAAAACAGCAATTTTATCGTAATTTCTCATAAATCGCCGTTTCGCACGTAAGAAACATGAATTTGTCAGTTGGAATAGTTGAAAACAGCGTTTTTCAATGTTTTTGCAAGTTTAAAAAAGAAATTTTATCGTGATTTCACAAAAATCCACTGTTTCCAACGTAAGAAACATGAATTTATCAGTTTGAATAGTTCAAAACAGCGTTTTTCTATGTTTTTGCAAGTTTAAAACAGCAATTTTATCGTGATTTCACAAAAATCCACCGTTTCGAACGTAAGAAACATGAATTTATCAGTTTGAATAGTTGAAAACAGCGTTTTTCTATGTTTTTGCAAGTTAAAAACAGCAATTTTATCGTAAATCGCCGTTTCGCACGAAAGTAACATGAATTTGTCAGTTTGAATAGTTCAAAACCGCGTTTTTCTATGTTTTTGCAAGTTTAAAACAGCAATTTTAACGTCATTTCTCATAAATCGCCGTTTCACACAAAAGAAACATGAATTTGTCAGTTTGAATAGTTCAAAACAGCGTTTTTCTATGTTTTTGCAAGTTTAAAACAGCAATTTTATCGTCATTTATCATAAATCGCCGTTTCACACGAAAGAAACATGAATTTGTCAGTTTGAATAGTTCAAAACAGCGTTTTTCAATGTTTTTGCAAGTTTAAAACAGCAATTTTATCGTGATTTCACAAAAATCCACCGTTTGGAACGTAAGAAACATGAATTTATCAGTTTGAATAGTTGAAAACAGCGTTTTTCTATGTTTTTGCAAGTTTAAAACAGCAATTTTATCGTCATTTCTCATAAATCGCCGTTTCGCACGAAAAAAACATGAATTTGTCAGTTTGAATAGTTCAAAACAGCGTTTTTCTATGTTTTTGCAAGTTTAAAACAGCAATTTTATCGTCATTTCTCATAAATCGCCGTTTCACACGAAAGAAACATGAATTTGTCAGTTTGAATAGTTCAAAACAGCGTTTTTCTATGTTTTTGCAAGTTTAAAACAGCAATTTTATCGTAATTTCTCATAAATCGCCGTTTCGCACGGAAGAAACATGAATTTGTCAGTTTGAATAGTTGAAAACAGCGTTTTTCAATGTTTTTGCAAGTTTAAAAAAACAATTTTATCTTGATTTCACAAAAATCCACCGTTTGGAACGTAAGAAACATGAATTTATCAGTGTGAATAGTTGAAAACAGCGTTTTTCTATGTTTTTGCAAGTTTAAAACAGCAATTTTATCGTCATTTCTCATAAATCGCCGTTTCGCACGAAAGAAACATGAATTTGTCAGTTTGATAGTTCAAAACAGCGTTTTTCTATGTTTTTGCAAGTTTAAAACAGCAATTTTTACGTCATTTCTCATAAATCGCCGTTTCACACGTAAGAAACATGAATTTGTCAGTTTGAATAATTCAAAACAGCGTTTTTCTATGTTTTTGCAAGTTTAAAACAGCAATTTTATCGTCATTTCTCATAAATCGCCGTTTCACACGGAAGAAACATGAATTTGTCAGTTTGAATAGTTGAAAACAGCGTTTTTCTATGTTTTTGCAAGTTTAAAACAGCAATTTTATCGTCATTTCTCATAAATCGCCGTTTCACATGAAAGAAACATGAATTTGCCAGTTTGAATAGTTCAAAACAGCGTTTTTCTATGTTTTTGCAAGTTTAAAACAGCAATTTTATCGTAATTTCTCATAAATCGCCGTTTCGCACGGAAGAAACATGAATTTGTCAGTTTGAATAGTTCAAAACAGCGTTTTTCTATGTTTTTGCAAGTTTAAAACAGCAATTTTATCGTGATTTCACAAAAATCCACCGTTTCGAACGTAAGAAACATGAATTTATCAGTTTGAATAGTTGAAAACAGCGTTTTTCTATGTTTTTGCAAGTTAAAAACAGCAATTTTATCGTAAATCGCCGTTTCGCACGAAAGTAACATGAATTTGTCAGTTTGAATAGTTCAAAACCGCGTTTTTCTATGTTTTTGCAAGTTTAAAACAGCAATTTTAACGTCATTTCTCATAAATCGCCGTTTCAACGAAAGTAACATGAATTTGTCAGTTTGAATAGTTCAAAACCGCGTTTTTCTATGTTTTTGCAAGTTTAAAACAGCAATTTTAACGTCATTTCTCATAAATCGCCGTTTTACACGAAAGAAACATGAATTTGTCAGTTTGAATAGTTCAAAACAGCGTTTTTCTATGTTTTTGCAAGTTTAAAACAGCAATTTTATCGTCTTCTCATAAATCGCCGTTTCACACGAAAGAAACATGAATTTGTCAGTTTGAATAGTTCAAAACAGCGTTTTTCTATGTTTTTGCAAGTTTAAAACAGCAATTTTATCGTCATTTCTCATAAATCGCCGTTTCGCACGAAAGAAACATGAATTTGTCAGTTTGAATAGTTCAAAACAGCGTTTTTTCTATGTTTTTGCAAGTTTAAAACAGCAATTTTATCGTCATTTCTCATAAATCGCCGTTTCACACGAAAGAAACATGAATTTGTCAGTTTGAATAGTTCAAAACAGCGTTTTTCTATGTTTTTGCAAGTTTAAAACAGCAATTTTATCGTAATTTCTCATAAATCGCCGTTTCGCACGGAAGAAACATGAATTTGTCAGTTTGAATAGTTGAAAACAGCGTTTTTCAATGTTTTTGCAAGTTTAAAAAAACAATTTTATCCTGATTTCACAAAAATCCACCGTTTGGAACGTAAGAAACATGAATTTATCAGTTTGAATAGTTGAAAACAGCGTTTTTCTATGTTTTTGCAAGTTTAAAACAGCAATTTTATCGTCATTTCTCATAAATCGCCGTTTCGCACGAAAGAAACATGAATTTGTCAGTTTGATAGTTCAAAACAGCGTTTTTCTATGTTTTTGCAAGTTTAAAACAGCTATTTTATCGTCATTTCTCATAAATCGCCGTTTCACACGTAAGAAACATGAATTTGTCAGTTTGAATAGTTCAAAACAGCGTTTTTCTATGTTTTTGCAAGTTTAAAACAGCAATTTTATCGTCATTTCTCATAAATCGCCGTTTCACACGAAAGAAACATGAATTTGTCAGTTTGAATAGTTCAAAACAGCGTTTTTCTATGCTTTTGCAAGTTTATAACAGCAATTTTATAGTAATTTCTCATAAATCGCCGTTTCCCCACGGATGAAACATGAATTTGTCAGTTTGAGTAGTTCAAAACAGCGTTTTTCTATGTTTTTGCAAGTTTAAAACAGCAATTTTATCGTCATTTCTCATAAATCGCCGTTTCACACGAAAGAAACATGAATTTGCCAGTTTGAATAGTTCAAAACAGCGTTTTTCTATGTTTTTGCAAGTTTAAAACAGCAATTTTATCGTAATTTCTCATAAATCGCCGTTTCGCACGGAAGAAACATGAATTTGTCAGTTGGAATAGTTGAAAACATCGTTTTTCAATGTTTTTGCAAGTTTAAAAAAGAAATTTTATCGTGATTTCACAAAAATCCACCGTTTCCAACGTAAGAAACATGAATTTATCAGTTTGAATAGTTCAAAACAGCGTTTTTCTATGTTTTTGAAAGTTTAAAACAGCAATTTTATCGTGATTTCACAAAAATCCACCGTTTCGAACGTAAGAAACATGAATTTATCAGTTTGAATAGTTGAAAACAGCGTTTTTCTATGTTTTTGCAAGTTAAAAACAGCAATTTTATCGTAAATCGCCGTTTCGCACGAAAGTAACATGAATTTGTCAGTTTGAATAGTTCAAAACCGCGTTTTTCTATGTTTTTGCAAGTTTAAAACAGCAATTTTAACGTCATTTCTCATAAATCGCCGTTTCACACGAAAGAAACATGAATTTGTCAGTTTGAATAGTTCAAAACAGCGTTTTTCTATGTTTTTGCAAGTTTAAAACAGCAATTTTATCGTCATTTATCATAAATCGCCGTTTCACACGAAAGAAACATGAATTTGTCAGTTTGAATAGTTCAAAACAGCGTTTTTCAATGTTTTTGCAAGTTTAAAACAGCAATTTTATCGTGATTTCACAAAAATCCACCGTTTGGAACGTAAGAAACATGAATTTATGAGTTTGAATAGTTGAAAACAGCGTTTTTCTATGTTTTTGCAAGTTAAAAACAGCAATTTTATCGTAAATCGCCGTTTCGCACGAAAGTAACATGAATTTGTCAGTTTGAATAGTTCAAAACCGCGTTTTTCTATGTTTTTGCAAGTTTAAAACAGCAATTTTAACGTCATTTCTCATAAATCGCCGTTTCACACGAAAGAAACATGAATTTGTCAGTTTGAATAGTTCAAAACAGCGTTTTTCTATGTTTTTGCAAGTTTAAAACAGCAATTTTATCGTCATTTATCATAAATCGCCGTTTCACACGAAAGAAACATGAATTTGTCAGTTTGAATAGTTCAAAACAGCGTTTTTCAATGTTTTTGCAAGTTTAAAACAGCAATTTTATCGTCATTTCTCATAAATCGCCGTTTCGCACGAAAAAACATGAATTTGTCAGTTTGATAGTTCAAAACAGCGTTTTTCTATGTTTTTGCAAGTTTAAAACAGCTATTTTATCGTCATTTCTCATAAATCGCCGTTTCACACGTAAGAAACATGAATTTGTCAGTTTGAATAGTTCAAAACAGCGTTTTTCTATGTTTTTGCAAGTTTAAAACAGCAATTTTATCGTCATTTCTCATAAATCGCCGTTTCACACGAAAGAAACATGAATTTGTCAGTTTGAATAGTTCAAAACAGCGTTTTTCTATGCTTTTGCAAGTTTATAACAGCAATTTTATAGTAATTTCTCATAAATCGCCGTTTCCCACGGATGAAACATGAATTTGTCAGTTTGAGTAGTTCAAAACAGCGTTTTTCTATGTTTTTGCAAGTTTAAAACAGCAATTTTATCGTCATTTCTCATAAATCGCCGTTTCACACGAAAGAAACATGAATTTGCCAGTTTGAATAGTTCAAAACAGCGTTTTTCTATGTTTTTGCAAGTTTAAAACAGCAATTTTATCGTAAATCGCCGTTTCGCACGAAAGTAACATGAATTTGTCAGTTTGAATAGTTCAAAACCGCGTTTTTCTATGTTTTTGCAAGTTTAAAACAGCAATTTTAACGTCATTTCTCATAAATCGCCGTTTCACACGAAAGAAACATGAATTTGTCAGTTTGAATAGTTCAAAACAGCGTTTTTCTATGTTTTTGCAAGTTTAAAACAGCAATTTTATCGTCATTTATCATAAATCGCCGTTTCACACGAAAGAAACATGAATTTGTCAGTTTGAATAGTTCAAAACAGCGTTTTTCAATGTTTTTGCAAGTTTAAACAGCAATTTTATCGTCATTTCTCATAAATCGCCGTTTCGCACGAAAAAACATGAATTTGTCAGTTTGATAGTTCAAAACAGCGTTTTTCTATGTTTTTGCAAGTTTAAAACAGCTATTTTATCGTCATTTCTCATAAATCGCCGTTTCACACGTAAGAAACATGAATTTGTCAGTTTGAATAGTTCAAAACAGCGTTTTTCTATGTTTTTGCAAGTTTAAAACAGCAATTTTATCGTCATTTCTCATAAATCGCCGTTTCACACGAAAGAAACATGAATTTGTCAGTTTGAATAGTTCAAAACAGCGTTTTTCTATGCTTTTTGCAAGTTTATAACAGCAATTTTATAGTAATTTCTCATAAATCGCCGTTTCCCACGGATGAAACATGAATTTGTCAGTTTGAGTAGTTCAAAACAGCGTTTTTCTATGTTTTTGCAAGTTTAAAACAGCAATTTTATCGTCATTTCTCATAAATCGCCGTTTCACACGAAAGAAACATGAATTTGCCAGTTTGAATAGTTCAAAACAGCGTTTTTCTATGTTTTTGCAAGTTTAAAACAGCAATTTTATCGTAATTTCTCATAAATCGCCGTTTCGCACGGAAGAAACATGAATTTGTCAGTTGGAATAGTTGAAAACATCGTTTTTCAATGTTTTTGCAAGTTTAAAAAAGAAATTTTATCGTGATTTCACAAAAATCCACCGTTTCCAACGTAAGAAACATGAATTTATCAGTTTGAATAGTTCAAAACAGCGTTTTTCTATGTTTTTGAAAGTTTAAAACAGCAATTTTATCGTGATTTCACAAAAATCCACCGTTTCGAACGTAAGAAACATGAATTTATCAGTTTGAATAGTTGAAAACAGCGTTTTTTCTATGTTTTTGCAAGTTAAAAACAGCAATTTTATCGTAAATCGCCGTTTCGCACGAAAGTAACATGAATTTGTCAGTTTGAATAGTTCAAAACCGCGTTTTTCTATGTTTTTGCAAGTTTAAAACAGCAATTTTAACGTCATTTCTCATAAATCGCCGTTTCACACGAAAGAAACATGAATTTGTCAGTTTGAATAGTTCAAAACAGCGTTTTTCTATGTTTTTGCAAGTTTAAAACAGCAATTTTATCGTCATTTATCATAAATCGCCGTTTCACACGAAAGAAACATGAATTTGTCAGTTTGAATAGTTCAAAACAGCGTTTTTCAATGTTTTTGCAAGTTTAAAACAGCAATTTTATCGTGATTTCACAAAAATCCACCATTTGGAACGTAAGAAACATGAATTTATGAGTTTGAATAGTTGAAAACAGCGTTTTTCTATGTTTTTCCAAGTTAAAAACAGCAATTTTATCGTAAATCGCCGTTTCGCACGAAAGTAACATGAATTTGTCAGTTTGAATAGTTCAAAACCGCGTTTTTCTATGTTTTTGCAAGTTTAAAACAGCAATTTTAACGTCATTTCTCATAAATCGCCGTTTCACACGAAAGAAACATGAATTTGTCAGTTTGAATAGTTCAAAACAGCGTTTTTCTATGTTTTTGCAAGTTTAAAACAGCAATTTTATCGTCATTTATCATAAATCGCCGTTTCACACGAAAGAAACATGAATTTATCAGTTTGAATAGTTCAAAACAGCGTTTTTCAATGTTTTTGCAAGTTTAAAACAGCAATTTTATCGTGATTTCACAAAAATCCACCGTTTGGAACGTAAGAAACATGAATTTATGAGTTTGAATAGTTGAAAACAGCGTTTTTCTATGTTTTTGCAAGTTAAAAACAGCAATTTTATCGTAAATCGCCGTTTCGCACGAAAGTAACATGAATTTGTCAGTTTGAATAGTTCAAAACCGCGTTTTTCTATGTTTTTGCAAGTTTAAAACAGCAATTTTAACGTCATTTTTCATAAATCGCCGTTTCACACGAAAGAAACATGAATTTGTCAGTTTGAATAGTTCAAAACAGCGTTTTTCTATGTTTTTGCAAGTTTAAAACAGCAATTTTATCGTCATTTATCATAAATCGCCGTTTCACACGAAAGAAACATGAATTTGTCAGTTTGAATAGTTCAAAACAGCGTTTTTCAATGTTTTTGCAAGTTTAAAACAGCAATTTTATCGTCATTTCTCATAAATCGCCGTTTCGCACGAAAAAACATGAATTTGTCAGTTTGATAGTTCAAAACAGCGTTTTTCTATGTTTTTGCAAGTTTAAAACAGCTATTTTATCGTCATTTCTCATAAATCGCCGTTTCACACGTAAGAAACATGAATTTGTCAGTTTGAATAGTTCAAAACAGCGTTTTTCTATGTTTTTGCAAGTTTAAAACAGCAATTTTATCGTCATTTCTCATAAATCGCCGTTTCACACGAAAGAAACATGAATTTGTCAGTTTGAATAGTTCAAAACAGCGTTTTTTCTATGTTTTTGCAAGTTTAAAACAGCAATTTTATCGTAATTTCTCATAAATCGCCGTTTCGCACGGAAGAAACATGAATTTGTCAGTTTGAATAGTTGAAAACAGCGTTTTTCAATGTTTTTGCAAGTTTAAAAAAAACAATTTTATCTTGATTTCACAAAAATCCACCGTTTGGAACGTAAGAAACATGAATTTATCAGTTTGAATAGTTGAAAACAGCGTTTTTCTATGTTTTTGCAAGTTTAAAACAGCAATTTTATCGTCATTTCTCATAAATCGCCGTTTCGCACGAAAGAAACATGAATTTGTCAGTTTGATAGTTCAAAACAGCGTTTTTCTATGTTTTTGCAAGTTTAAAAAAGAAATTTTATCGTGATTTCACAAAAATCCACCGTTTCCAACGTAAGAAACATGAATTTATCAGTTTGAATAGTTCAAAACAGCGTTTTTCTATGTTTTTGAAAGTTTAAAACAGCAATTTTATCGTAAATCGCCGTTTCGCACGAAAGTAACATGAATTTGTCAGTTTGAATAGTTCAAAACCGCGTTTTTCTATGTTTTTGCAAGTTTAAAACAGCAATTTTAACGTCATTTCTCATAAATCGCCGTTTCACACGAAAGAAACATGAATTTGTCAGTTTGAATAGTTCAAAACAGCGTTTTTCTATGTTTTTGCAAGTTTAAAACAGCAATTTTATCGTCATTTATCATAAATCGCCGTTTCACACGAAAGAAACATGAATTTGTCAGTTTGAATAGTTCAAAACAGCGTTTTTCAATGTTTTTGCAAGTTTAAAACAGCAATTTTATCGTGATTTCACAAAAATCCACCATTTGGAACGTAAGAAACATGAATTTATGAGTTTGAATAGTTGAAAACAGCGTTTTTCTATGTTTTTCCAAGTTAAAAACAGCAATTTTATCGTAAATCGCCGTTTCGCACGAAAGTAACATGAATTTGTCAGTTTGAATAGTTCAAAACCGCGTTTTTCTATGTTTTTGCAAGTTTAAAACAGCAATTTTAACGTCATTTCTCATAAATCGCCGTTTCACACGAAAGAAACATGAATTTGTCAGTTTGAATAGTTCAAAACAGCGTTTTTCTATGTTTTTGCAAGTTTAAAACAGCAATTTTATCGTCATTTATCATAAATCGCCGTTTCACACGAAAGAAACATGAATTTATCAGTTTGAATAGTTCAAAACAGCGTTTTTCAATGTTTTTGCAAGTTTAAAACAGCAATTTTATCGTGATTTCACAAAAATCCACCGTTTGGAACGTAAGAAACATGAATTTATGAGTTTGAATAGTTGAAAACAGCGTTTTTCTATGTTTTTGCAAGTTAAAAACAGCAATTTTATCGTAAATCGCCGTTTCGCACGAAAGTAACATGAATTTGTCAGTTTGAATAGTTCAAAACCGCGTTTTTCTATGTTTTTGCAAGTTTAAAACAGCAATTTTAACGTCATTTTTCATAAATCGCCGTTTCACACGAAAGAAACATGAATTTGTCAGTTTGAATAGTTCAAAACAGCGTTTTTCTATGTTTTTGCAAGTTTAAAACAGCAATTTTATCGTCATTTATCATAAATCGCCGTTTCACACGAAAGAAACATGAATTTGTCAGTTTGAATAGTTCAAAACAGCGTTTTTCAATGTTTTTGCAAGTTTAAAACAGCAATTTTATCGTCATTTCTCATAAATCGCCGTTTCGCACGAAAAAACATGAATTTGTCAGTTTGATAGTTCAAAACAGCGTTTTTCTATGTTTTTGCAAGTTTAAAACAGCTATTTTATCGTCATTTCTCATAAATCGCCGTTTCACACGTAAGAAACATGAATTTGTCAGTTTGAATAGTTCAAAACAGCGTTTTTCTATGTTTTTGCAAGTTTAAAACAGCAATTTTATCGTCATTTCTCATAAATCGCCGTTTCACACGAAAGAAACATGAATTTGTCAGTTTGAATAGTTCAAAACAGCGTTTTTCTATGTTTTTGCAAGTTTAAAACAGCAATTTTATCGTAATTTCTCATAAATCGCCGTTTCGCACGGAAGAAACATGAATTTGTCAGTTTGAATAGTTGAAAACAGCGTTTTTCAATGTTTTTGCAAGTTTAAAAAAACAATTTTATCTTGATTTCACAAAAATCCACCGTTTGGAACGTAAGAAACATGAATTTATCAGTTTGAATAGTTGAAAACAGCGTTTTTCTATGTTTTTGCAAGTTTAAAACAGCAATTTTATCGTCATTTCTCATAAATCGCCGTTTCGCACGAAAGAAACATGAATTTGTCAGTTTGATAGTTCAAAACAGCGTTTTTCTATGTTTTTGCAAGTTTAAAAAAGAAATTTTATCGTGATTTCACAAAAATCCACCGTTTCCAACGTAAGAAACATGAATTTATCAGTTTGAATAGTTCAAAACAGCGTTTTTCTATGTTTTTGAAAGTTTAAAACAGCAATTTTATCGTGATTTCACAAAAATCCACCGTTTCGAACGTAAGAAACATGAATTTATCAGTTTGAATAGTTGAAAACAGCGTTTTTCTATGTTTTTGCAAGTTTAAAGCAGCAATTTTATCGTCATTTCTCATAAATCGCCGTTTCGCACGAAAGAAACATGAATTTGTCAGTTTGATAGTTCAAAACAGCGTTTTTCAATGTTTTTGCAAGTTTAAAAAAGAAATTTTATCGTGATTTCACAAAAATCCACCGTTTCCAACGTAAGAAACATGAATTTATCAGTTTGAATAGTTCAAAACAGCGTTTTTCTATGTTTTTGAAAGTTTAAAACAGCAATTTTATCGTGATTTCACAAAAATCCACCGTTTCGAACGTAAGAAACATGAATTTATCAGTTTGAATAGTTGAAAACAGCGTTTTTCTATGTTTTTGCAAGTTAAAAACAGCAATTTTATCGTAAATCGCCGTTTCGCACGAAAGTAACATGAATTTGTCAGTTTGAATAGTTCAAAACCGCGTTTTTCTATGTTTTTGCAAGTTTAAAACAGCAATTTTAACGTCATTTCTCATAAATCGCCGTTTCACACGAAAGAAACATGAATTTGTCAGTTTGAATAGTTCAAAACAGCGTTTTTCTATGTTTTTGCAAGTTTAAAACAGCAATTTTATCGTCATTTATCATAAATCCGCCGTTTCACACGAAAGAAACATGAATTTGTCAGTTTGAATAGTTCAAAACAGCGTTTTTCAATGTTTTTGCAAGTTTAAAACAGCAATTTTATCGTGATTTCACAAAAATCCACCGTTTGGAACGTAAAAAACATGAATTTATGAGTTTGAATAGTTGAAAACAGCGTTTTTCTATGTTTTTGCAAGTTAAAAACAGCAATTTTATCGTAAATCGCCGTTTCGCACGAAAGTAACATGAATTTGTCAGTTTGAATAGTTCAAAACCGCGTTTTTCTATGTTTTTGCAAGTTTAAAACAGCAATTTTAACGTCATTTCTCATAAATCGCCGTTTCACACGAAAGAAACATGAATTTGTCAGTTTGAATAGTTCAAAAACAGCGTTTTTCTATGTTTTTGCAAGTTTAAAACAGCAATTTTATCGTCATTTATCATAAATCGCCGTTTCACACGAAAGAAACATGAATTTGTCAGTTTGAATAGTTCAAAACAGCGTTTTTCAATGTTTTTGCAAGTTTAAAACAGCAATTTTATCGTGATTTCACAAAAATCCACCGTTTGGAACGTAAGAAACATGAATTTATGAGTTTGAATAGTTGAAAACAGCGTTTTTCTATGTTTTTGCAAGTTAAAAACAGCAATTTTATCGTAAATCGCCGTTTCGCACGAAAGTAACATGAATTTGTCAGTTTGAATAGTTCAAAACCGCGTTTTTCTATGTTTTTGCAAGTTTAAAACAGCAATTTTAACGTCATTTCTCATAAATCGCCGTTTCACACGAAAGAAACATGAATTTGTCAGTTTGAATAGTTCAAAACAGCGTTTTTCTATGTTTTTGCAAGTTTAAAACAGCAATTTTATCGTCATTTATCATAAATCGCCGTTTCACACGAAAGAAACATGAATTTGTCAGTTTGAATAGTTCAAAACAGCGTTTTTCAATGTTTTTGCAAGTTTAAAACAGCAATTTTATCGTCATTTCTCATAAATCGCAGTTTCGCACGAAAAAACATGAATTTGTCAGTTTGATAGTTCAAAACAGCGTTTTTCTATGTTTTTGCAAGTTTAAAACAGCTATTTTATCGTCATTTCTCATAAATCGCCGTTTCACACGTAAGAAACATGAATTTGTCAGTTTGAATAGTTCAAAACAGCGTTTTTCTATGTTTTTGCAAGTTTAAAACAGCAATTTTATCGTCATTTCTCATAAATCGCCGTTTCACACGAAAGAAACATGAATTTGTCAGTTTGAATAGTTCAAAACAGCGTTTTTCTATGTTTTTGCAAGTTTAAAACAGCAATTTTATCGTAATTTCTCATAAATCGCCGTTTCGCACGGAAGAAACATGAATTTGTCAGTTTGAATAGTTGAAAACAGCGTTTTTCAATGTTTTTGCAAGTTTAAAAAAACAATTTTATCTTGATTTCACAAAAATCCACCGTTTGGGAACGTAAGAAACATGAATTTATCAGTTTGAATAGTTGAAAACAGCGTTTTTCTATGTTTTTGCAAGTTTAAAACAGCAATTTTATCGTCATTTCTCATAAATCGCCGTTTCACACGAAAGAAACATGTATTTGTCAGTTTGAATAGTTCAAAACAGCGTTTTTCTATGCTTTTGCAAGTTTATAACAGCAATTTTATAGTAATTTCTCATAAATCGCCGTTTCCCACGGATGAAACATGAATTTGTCAGTTTGAGTAGTTCAAAACAGCGTTTTTCTATGTTTTTGCAAGTTTAAAACAGCAATTGTATCGTCATTTCTCATAAATCGCCGTTTCACACGAAAGAAACATGAATTTGCCAGTTTGAATAGTTCAAAACAGCGTTTTTCTATGTTTTTGCAAGTTTAAAACAGCAATTTTATCGTAATTTCTCATAAATCGCCGTTTCGCACGGAAGAAACATGAATTTGTCAGTTGGAATAGTTGAAAACATCGTTTTTCAATGTTTTTGCAAGTTTAAAAAAGAAATTTTATCGTGATTTCACAAAATCACCGTTTCCAACGTAAGAAACATGAATTTATCAGTTTGAATAGTTCAAAACAGCGTTTTTCTATGTTTTTGAAAGTTTAAAACAGCAATTTTATCGTGATTTCACAAAAATCCACCGTTTCGAACGTAAGAAACATGAATTTATCAGTTTGAATAGTTGAAAACAGCGTTTTTCTATGTTTTTGCAAGTTAAAAACAGCAATTTTATCGTAAATCGCCGTTTCGCACGAAAGTAACATGAATTTGTCAGTTTGAATAGTTCAAAACCGCGTTTTTCTATGTTTTTGCAAGTTTAAAACAGCAATTTTAACGTCATTTCTCATAAATCGCCGTTTCACACGAAAGAAACATGAATTTGTCAGTTTGAATAGTTCAAAACAGCGTTTTTCTATGTTTTTGCAAGTTTAAAACAGCAATTTAATCGTCATTTATCATAAATCGCCGTTTCACACGAAAGAAACATGAATTTGTCAGTTTGAATAGTTCAAAACAGCGTTTTTCAATGTTTTTGCAAGTTTAAAACAGCAATTTTATCGTCATTTCTCATAAATCGCCGTTTCGCACGAAAAAACATGAATTTGTCAGTTTGATAGTTCAAAACAGCGTTTTTCTATGTTTTTGCAAGTTTAAAACAGCTATTTTATCGTCATTTCTCATAAATCGCCGTTTCACACGTAAGAAACATGAATTTGTCAGTTTGAATAGTTCAAAACAGCGTTTTTCTATGTTTTTGCAAGTTTAAAGCAGCAATTTTATCGTCATTTCTCATAAATCGCCGTTTCACACGAAAGAAACATGAATTTGTCAGTTTGAATAGTTCAAAACAGCGTTTTTCTATGCATTTGCAAGTTTATAACAGCAATTTTATAGTAATTTCTCATAAATCGCCGTTTCCCACGGATGAAACATGAATTTGTCAGTTTGAGTAGTTCAAAACAGCGTTTTTCTATGTTTTTGCAAGTTTAAAACAGCAATTTTATCGTCATTTCTCATAAATCGCCGTTTCACACGAAAGAAACATGAATTTGCCAGTTTGAATAGTTCAAAACAGCGTTTTTCTATGTTTTTGCAAGTTTAAAACAGCAATTTTATCGTAATTTCTCATAAATCGCCGTTTCGCACGGAAGAAACATTAATTTGTCAGTTGGAATAGTTGAAAACATCGTTTTTCAATGTTTTTGCAAGTTTAAAAAAGAAATTTTATCGTGATTTCACAAAAATTCACCGTTTCCAACGTAAGAAACATGAATTTATCAGTTTGAATAGTTCAAAACAGCGTTTTTCTATGTTTTTGAAAGTTTAAAACAGCAATTTTATCGTGATTTCACAAAAATCCACCGTTTCGAACGTAAGAAACATGAATTTTTCAGTTTGAATAGTTGAAAACAGCGTTTTTCTATGTTTTTGCAAGTTAAAAACAGCAATTTTATCGTAAATCGCCGTTTCGCACGAAAGTAACATGAATTTGTCAGTTTGAATAGTTCAAAACCGCGTTTTTCTATGTTTTTGCAAGTTTAAAACAGCAATTTTAACGTCATTTCTCATAAATCGCCGTTTCACACGAAAGAAACATGAATTTGTCAGTTTGAATAGTTCAAAACAGCGTTTTTCTATGTTTTTGCAAGTTTAAAACAGCAATTTTATCGTCATTTATCATAAATCGCCGTTTCACACGAAAGAAACATGAATTTGTCAGTTTGAATAGTTCAAAACAGCGTTTTTCAATGTTTTTGCAAGTTTAAAACAGCAATTTTATCGTCATTTCTCATAAATCGCCGTTTCGCACGAAAAAAACATGAATTTGTCAGTTTGATAGTTCAAAACAGCGTTTTTCTATGTTTTTGCAAGTTTAAAACAGCTATTTTATCGTCATTTCTCATAAATCGCCGTTTCACACGTAAGAAACATGAATTTGTCAGTTTGAATAGTTCAAAACAGCGTTTTTCTATGGTTTTGCAAGTTTAAAACAGCAATTTTATCGTCATTTCTCATAAATCGCCGTTTCACACGAAAGAAACATGAATTTGTCAGTTTGAATAGTTCAAAACAGCGTTTTTCTATGCTTTTGCAAGTTTATAACAGCAATTTTATAGTAATTTCTCATAAATCGCCGTTTCCCACGGATGAAACATGAATTTGTCAGTTTGAGTAGTTCAAAACAGCGTTTTTCTATGTTTTTGCAAGTTTAAAACAGCAATTTTATCGTCATTTCTCATAAATCACCGTTTCACACGAAAGAAACATGAATTTGCCAGTTTGAATAGTTCAAAACAGCGTTTTTCTATGTTTTTGCAAGTTTAAAACAGCAATTTTATCGTAATTTCTCATAAATCGCCGTTTCGCACGGAAGAAACATGAATTTGTCAGTTGGAATAGTTGAAAACATCGTTTTTCAATGTTTTTGCAAGTTTAAAAAAGAAATTTTATCGTGATTTCACAAAAATCCACCGTTTCCAACGTAAGAAACATGAATTTATCAGTTTGAATAGTTCAAAACAGCGTTTTTCTATGTTTTTGAAAGTTTAAAACAGCAATTTTATCGTGATTTCACAAAAATCCACCGTTTCGAACGTAAGAAACATGAATTTATGAGTTTGAATAGTTGAAAACAGCGTTTTTCTATGTTTTTGCAAGTTAAAAACAGCAATTTTATCGTAAATCGCCGTTTCGCACGAAAGTAACATGAATTTGTCAGTTTGAATAGTTCAAAACCGCGTTTATCTATGTTTTTGCAAGTTTAAAACAGCAATTTTAACGTCATTTCTCATAAATCGCCGTTTCACACGAAAGAAACATGAATTTGTCAGTTTGAATAGTTCAAAACAGCGTTTTTCAATGTTTTTGCAAGTTTAAAACAGCAATTTTATTGTGATTTCACAAAAATCCACCGTTTGGAACGTAAGAAATATGAATTTATGAGTTTGAATAGTTGAAAACAGCGTTTTTCTATGTTTTTGCAAGTTTAAAACAGCAATTTTATCGTCTTTTCTCATAAATCGCCGTTTCGCACGAAAAAAACATGAATTTGTCAGTTTGAATAGTTCAAAACAGCGTTTTTCTATGTTTTTGCAAGTTTAAAACAGCAATTTTATCGTCATTTCTCATAAATCGCCGTTTCACACGAAAGAAACATGAATTTGTCAGTTTGAATAGTTCAAAACAGCGTTTTTCTATGTTTTTGCAAGTTTAAAACAGCAATTTTATCGTAATTTCTCATAAATCGCCGTTTCGCACGGAAGAAACATGAATTTGTCAGTTTGAATAGTTGAAAACAGCGTTTTTCAATGTTTTTGCAAGTTTAAAAAAACAATTTTATCTTGATTTCACAAAAATCCACCGTTTGGAACGTAAGAAACATGAATTTATCAGTGTGAATAGTTGAAAACAGCGTTTTTCTATGTTTTTGCAAGTTTAAAACAGCAATTTTATCGTCATTTCTCATAAATCGCCGTTTCGCACGAAAGAAACATGAATTTGTCAGTTTGATAGTTCAAAACAGCGTTTTTCTATGTTTTTGCAAGTTTAAAACAGCAATTTTTACGTCATTTCTCATAAATCGCCGTTTCACACGTAAGAAACATGAATTTGTCAGTTTGAATAGTTCAAAACAGCGTTTTTCTATGTTTTTGCAAGTTTAAAACAGCAATTTTATCGTCATTTCTCATAAATCGCCGTTTCACACGAAAGAAACATGAATTTGACTGTTTGAATAGTTCAAAACAGCGTTTTTCTATGCTTTTGCAAGTTTATAACAGCAATTTTATAGTAATTTCTCATAAATCGCCGTTTCGCACGGATGAAACATGAATTTGTCAGTTTGAGTAGTTCAAAACAGCGTTTTTCTATGTTTTTGCAAGTTTAAAACAGCAATTTTATCGTCATTTCTCATAAATCGCCGTTTCGCACGAAAGAAACATGAATTTGTCAGTTTGAATAGTTCAAAACAGCGTTTTTCTATGTTTTTGCAAGTTTAAAACAGCAATTTTATCGTCATTTCTCATAAATCGCCGTTTCACACGAAAGAAACATGAATTTGTCAGTTTGAAGAGTTCAAAACAGCGTTTTTCTATGTTTTTGCAAGTTTAAAACAGCAATTTTATCGTAATTTCTCATAAATCGCCGTTTCGCACGGAAGAAACATGAATTTGTCAGTTTGAATAGTTGAAAACAGCGTTTTTCAATGTTTTTGCAAGTTTAAAAAAACAATTTTATCTTGATTTCACAAAAATCCACCGTTTGGAACGTAAGAAACATGAATTTATCAGTTTGAATAGTTGAAAACAGCGTTTTTCTATGTTTTTACAAGTTTAAAACAGCAATTTTATCGTCATTTCTCATAAATCGCCGTTTCGCACGAAAGAAACATGAATTTGTCAGTTTGATAGTTCAAAACAGCGCTTTTCTATGTTTTTGCAAGTTTAAAACAGCTATTTTATCGTCATTTCTCATAAATCGCCGTTTCACACGTAAGAAACATGAATTTGTCAGTTTGAATAGTTCAAAACAGCGTTTTTCTATGTTTTTGCAAGTTTAAAACAGCAATTTTATCGTCATTTCTCATAAATCGCCGTTTCACACGAAAGAAACATGAATTTGTCAGTTTGAATAGTTCAAAACAGCGTTTTTCTATGCTTTTGCAAGTTTATAACAGCAATTTTATAGTAATTTCTCATAAATCGCCGTTTCGCACGGATGAAACATGAATTTGTCAGTTTGAGTAGTTCAAAACAGCGTTTTTCTATGTTTTTGCAAGTTTAAAACAGCAATTTTATCGTCATTTATCATAAATCGCCGTTTCGCACGAAAGAAACATGAATTTGTCAGTTTGAGTAGTTCAAAACAGCGTTTTTCTATGTTTTTGCAAGTTTAAAACAGCAATTTTATCGTAATTTCTCATAAATCGCCGTTTCGCACGGAAGAAACATGAATTTGTCAGTTTGAATAGATCAAAACAGCGTTTTTCAATGTTTTTGCAAGTTTAAAACAGCAATTTTATCGTGATTTCACAAAAATCCACCGTTTGGAACGTAAGAAACATGAATTTATCAGTTTGAATAGTTGAAAACAGCGTTTTTCTATGTTTTTTGCAAGTTTAAAACAGCAATTTTATCGTCATTTCTCATAAATCGCCGTTTCGCACGATAGAAACATGAATTTGTCAGTTTGAATAATTTAAAACAGCGTTTTTCTATGTTTTTGCAAGTTTAAAACAGCAATTTTATCGTCATTTCTCATAAATCGCCGTTTCACACGGAAGAAACATGAATTTGTCAGTTTAAATAGTTGAAAACAGCGTTTTTCTATGTTTTTGCAAGTTTAAAACAGCAATTTTATCGTCATTTCTCATAAATCGCCGTTTCACATGAAAGAAACATGAATTTGCCAGTTTGAATAGTTCAAAACAGCGTTTTTCTATGTTTTTGCAAGTTTAAACCAGCAATTTTATCGTAATTTCTCATAAATCGCCGTTTCGCACGGAAAAAACATGAATTTGTCAGTTTGAATAGTTGAAAACAGCGTTTTTCAATGTTTTTGCAAATTTAAAACAGCAATTTTATCGTGATTTCACAAAAATCCACCGTTTCCAACGTAAGAAACATGAATTTATCAGTTTGAATAGTTCAAAACAGCGTTTTTCTATGTTTTTGCAAGTTTAAAACAGCAATTTTATCGTGATTTCACAAAAATCCACCGTTTCGAACGTAAGAAACATGAATTTATCAGTTTGAATAGTTGAAAACAGCGTTTTTCTATGTTTTTGCAAGTTAAAAACAGCAATTTTATCGTAAATCGCCGTTTCGCACGAAAGAAACATGAATTTGTCAGTTTGAATAGTTCAAAACAGCGTTTTTCTATGTTTTTGCAAGTTTAAAACAGCAATTTTAACGTCATTTCTCATAAATCGCCGTTTCACACGAAAGAAACATGAATTTGTCAGTTTGAATAGTTCAAAACAGCGTTTTTCTATGTTTTTGCAAGTTTAAAACAGCAATTTTATCGTCATTTATCATAAATCGCCGTTTCACACGAAAGAAACATGAATTTGTCAGTTTGAATAGTTCAAAACAGCGTTTTTCAATGTTTTTGCAAGTTTAAAACAGCAATTTTATCGTGATTTCACAAAAATCCACCGTTTGGAACGTAAGAAACATGAATTTATCAGTTTGAATAGTTGAAAACAGCGTTTTTCTATGTTTTTGCAAGTTTAAAACAGCAATTTTATCGTCATTTCTCATAAATCGCCGTTTCGCACGAAACAAACATGAATTTGTCAGTTTGAATAGTTCAAAACAGCGTTTTTCTATGTTTTTGCAAGTTTAAAACAGCAATTTTATCGTCATTTCTCATAAATCGCCGTTTCACACGAAAGAAACATGAATTTGTCAGTTTGAATAGTTCAAAACAGCGTTTTTCTATGTTTTTGCAAGTTTAAAACAGCAATTTTATCGTAATTTCTCATAAATCGCCGTTTCGCACGGAAGAAACATGAATTTGTCAGTTTGAATAGTTGAAAACAGCGTTTTTCAATGTTTTTGCAAGTTTAAAAAAACAATTTTATCTTGATTTCACAAAAATCCACCGTTTGGAACGTAAGAAACATGAATTTATCAGTTTGAATAGTTGAAAACAGCGTTTTTCTATGTTTTTGCAAGTTTAAAACAGCAATTTTATCGTCATTTCTCATAAATCGCCGTTTCGCACGAAAGAAACATGAATTTGTCAGTTTGATAGTTCAAAACAGCGTTTTTCTATGTTTTTGCAAGTTTAAAACAGCTATTTTATCGTCATTTCTCATAAATCGCCGTTTCACATGAAAGAAACATGAATTTGCCAGTTTGAATAGTTCAAAACAGCGTTTTTCTATGTTTTTGCAAGTTTAAAACAGCAATTTTATCGTAATTTCTCATAAATCGCCGTTTCGCACGGAAGAAACATGAATTTGTCAGTTTGAATAGTTGAAAACAGCGTTTTTCAATGTTTTTGCAAGTTTAAAACAGCAATTTTATCGTGATTTCACAAAAATCCACCGTTTCCAACGTAAGAAACATGAATTTATCAGTTTGAATAGTTCAAAACAGCGTTTTTCTATGTTTTTGCAAGTTTAAAACAGCAATTTTATCGTGATTTCACAAAAATCCACCGTTTCGAACGTAAGAAACATGAATTTATCAGTTTGAATAGTTGAAAACAGCGTTTTTCTATGTTTTTGCAAGTTAAAAACAGCAATTTTATCGTAAATCGCCGTTTCGCACGAAAGAAACATGAATTTGTCAGTTTGAATAGTTCAAAACAGCGTTTTTCTATGTTTTTGCAAGTTTAAAACAGCAATTTTAACGTCATTTCTCATAAATCGCCGTTTCACACGAAAGAAACATGAATTTGTCAGTTTGAATAGTTCAAAACAGCGTTTTTCTATGTTTTTGCAAGTTTAAAACAGCAATTTTATCGTCATTTATCATAAATCGCCGTTTCACACGAAAGAAACATGAATTTGTCAGTTTGAATAGTTCAAAACAGCGTTTTTCAATGTTTTTGCAAGTTTAAAACAGCAATTTTATCGTGATTTCACAAAAATCCACCGTTTGGAACGTAAGAAACATGAATTTATCAGTTTGAATAGTTGAAAACAGCGTTTTTCTATGTTTTTGCAAGTTTAAAACAGCAATTTTATCGTCATTTCTCATAAATCGCCGTTTCGCACGAAACAAACATGAATTTGTCAGTTTGAATAGTTCAAAACAGCGTTTTTCTATGTTTTTGCAAGTTTAAAACAGCAATTTTATCGTCATTTCTCATAAATCGCCGTTTCACACGAAAGAAACATGAATTTGTCAGTTTGAATAGTTCAAAACAGCGTTTTTCTATGTTTTTGCAAGTTTAAAACAGCAATTTTATCGTAATTTCTCATAAATCGCCGTTTCGCACGGAAGAAACATGAATTTGTCAGTTTGAATAGTTGAAAACAGCGTTTTTCAATGTTTTTGCAAGTTTAAAAAAACAATTTTATCTTGATTTCACAAAAATCCACCGTTTGGAACGTAAGAAACATGAATTTATCAGTTTGAATAGTTGAAAACAGCGTTTTTCTATGTTTTTGCAAGTTTAAAACAGCAATTTTATCGTCATTTCTCATAAATCGCCGTTTCGCACGAAAGAAACATGAATTTGTCAGTTTGATAGTTCAAAACAGCGTTTTTCTATGTTTTTGCAAGTTTAAAACAGCTATTTTATCGTCATTTCTCATAAATCGCCGTTTCACACGTAAGAAACATGAATTTGTCAGTTTGAATAGTTCAAAACAGCGTTTTTCTATGTTTTTGCAAGTTTAAAACAGCAAATTTATCGTCATTTCTCATAAATCGCCGTTTCACACGAAAGAAACATGAATTTGTCAGTTTGAATAGTTCAAAACAGCGTTTTTCTATGCTTTTGCAAGTTTATAACAGCAATTTTATAGTAATTTCTCATAAATCGCCGTTTCGCACGGATGAAACATGAATTTGTCAGTTTGAGTAGTTCAAAACAGCGTTTTTCTATGTTTTTGCAAGTTTAAAACAGCAATTTTATCGTCATTTATCATAAATCGCCGTTTCGCACGAAAGAAACATGAATTTGTCAGTTTGAGTAGTTCAAAACAGCGTTTTTCTATGTTTTTGCAAGTTTAAAACAGCAATTTTATCGTAATTTCTCATAAATCGCCGTTTCGCACGGAAGAATCATGAATTTGTCAGTTTGAATAGATCAAAACAGCGTTTTTCAATGTTTTTGCAAGTTTAAAACAGCAATTTTATCGTGATTTCACAAAAATCCACCGTTTGGAACGTAAGAAACATGAATTTATCAGTTTGAATAGTTGAAAACAGCGTTTTTCTATGTTTTTGCAAGTTTAAAACAGCAATTTTATCGTCATTTCTCATAAATCGCCGTTTCGCACGAAAAAAACATGAATTTGTCAGTTTGAATAGTTCAAAACAGCGTTTTTCTATGTTTTTGCAAGTTTAAAACAGCAATTTTATCGTCATTTCTCATAAATCGCCGTATCACACGAAAGAAACATGAATTTGTCAGTTTGAATAGTTCAAAACAGCGTTTTTCTATGTTTTTGCAAGTTTAAAACAGCAATTTTATCGTAATTTCTCATAAATCGCCGTTTCGCACGGAAGAAACATGAATTTGTCAGTTTGAATAGTTGAAAACAGCGTTTTTCAATGTTTTTGCAAGTTTAAAAAAACAATTTTATCTTGATTTCACAAAAATCCACCGTTTGGAACGTAAGAAACATGAATTTATCAGTGTGAATAGTTGAAAACAGCGTTTTTTCTATGTTTTTGCAAGTTTAAAACAGCAATTTTATCGTCATTTCTCATAAATCGCCGTTTCGCACGAAAGAAACATGAATTTGTCAGTTTGATAGTTCAAAAAAGCGTTTTTCTATGTTTTTGCAAGTTTAAAACAGCATTTTTTACGTCATTTCTCATAAATCGCCGTTTCACACGAAAGAAACATGAATTTGTCAGTTTGAATAGTTCAAAACAGCGTTTTTCTATGCTTTTGCAAGTTTATAACAGCAATTTTATAGTAATTTCTCATAAATCGCCGTTTCGCACGGATGAAACATGAATTTGTCAGTTTGAGTAGTTCAAAACAGCGTTTTTCTATGTTTTTGCAAGTTTAAAACAGCAATTTTATCGTCATTTCTCATAAATCGCCGTTTCACACGAAAGAAACATGAATTTGCCAGTTTGAATAGTTCAAAACAGCGTTTTTCTATGTTTTTGCAAGTTTAAAACAGCAATTTTATCGTAATTTCTCATAAATCGCCGTTTCGCACGGAAGAAACATGAATTTGTCAGTTGGAATAGTTGAAAACAGCGTTTTTCAATGTTTTTGCAAGTTTAAAAAAGAAATTTTATCGTGATTTCACAAAAATCCACCGTTTCCAACGTAAGAAACATGAATTTATCAGTTTGAATAGTTCAAAACAGCGTTTTTCTATGTTTTTGCAAGTTTAAAACAGCAATTTTATCGTGATTTCACAAAAATCCACCGTTTCGAACGTAAGAAACATGAATTTATCAGTTTGAATTGTTGAAAACAGCGTTTTTCTATGTTTTTGCAAGTTAAAAACAGCAATTTTATCGTAAATCGCCGTTTCGCACGAAAGTAACATGAATTTGTCAGTTTGAATAGTTCAAAACCGCGTTTTTCTATGTTTTTGCAAGTTTAAAACAGCAATTTTAACGTCATTTCTCATAAATCGCCGTTTCACACGAAAGAAACATGAATTTGTCAGTTTAAATAGTTCAAAACAGCGTTTTTCTATGTTTTTGCAAGTTTAAAAAAGAAATTTTATCGTGATTTCACAAAAATCCACCGTTTCCAACGTAAGAAACATGAATTTATCAGTTTGAATAGTTCAAAACAGCGTTTTTCTATGTTTTTGCAAGTTTATAACAGCAATTTTATAGTAATTTCTCATAAATCGCCGTTTCGCACGGATGAAACATGAATTTGTCAGTTTGAGTAGTTCAAAACAGCGTTTTTCTATGTTTTTGCAAGTTTAAAACAGCAATTTTATCGTCATTTCTCATAAATCGCCGTTTCACACGAAAGAAACATGAATTTGCCAGTTTGAATAGTTCAAAACAGCGTTTTTCTATGTTTTTGCAAGTTTAAAACAGCAATTTTATCGTAATTTCTCATAAATCGCCGTTTCGCACGGAAGAAACATGAATTTGTCAGTTGGAATAGTTGAAAACAGCGTTTTTCAATGTTTTTGCAAGTTTAAAAAAGAAATTTTATCGTGATTTCACAAAAATCCACCGTTTCCAACGTAAGAAACATGAATTTATCAGTTTGAATAGTTCAAAACAGCGTTTTTCTATGTTTTTGCAAGTTTAAAACAGCAATTTTATCGTGATTTCACAAAAATCCACCGTTTCGAACGTAAGAAACATGAATTTATCAGTTTGAATTGTTGAAAACAGCGTTTTTCTATGTTTTTGCAAGTTAAAAACAGCAATTTTATCGTAAATCGCCGTTTCGCACGAAAGTAACATGAATTTGTCAGTTTGAATAGTTCAAAACCGCGTTTTTCTATGTTTTTGCAAGTTTAAAACAGAAATTTTAACGTCATTTCTCATAAATCGCCGTTTCACACGAAAGAAACATGAATTTGTCAGTTTAAATAGTTCAAAACAGCGTTTTTCTATGTTTTTGCAAGTTTAAAAAAGAAATTTTATCGTGATTTCACAAAAATCCACCGTTTCCAACGTAAGAAACATGAATTTATCAGTTTGAATAGTTCAAAACAGCGTTTTTCTATGTTTTTGCAAGTTTAAAACAGCAATTTTATCGTGATTTCACAAAAATCCACCGTTTCGAACGTAAGAAACATGAATTTATCAGTTTGAATTGTTGAAAACAGCGTTTTTCTATGTTTTTGCAAGTTAAAAACAGCAATTTTATCGTAAATCGCCGTTTCGCACGAAAGTAACATGAATTTGTCAGTTTGAATAGTTCAAAACCGCGTTTTTCTATGTTTTTGCAAGTTTAAAACAGCAATTTTAACGTCATTTCTCATAAATCGCCGTTTCACACGAAAGAAACATGAATTTGTCAGTTTGAATAGTTCAAAACAGCGTTTTTCTATGTTTTTGCAAGTTTAAAACAGCAATTTTATCGTCATTTCTCATAAATCGTCGTTTCGCATGAAATAAACATGAATTTGACAGTTTGAATAGTTCAAAACAGCGTTTTTCTATGTTTTTGCAAGTTTAAAACAGCAATTTTATCGTCATTTCTCATAAATCGCCGTTTCACACGAAAGAAACATGAATTTGTCAGTTTGAATAGTTCAAAACAGCGTTTTTCTATGTTTTTGCAAGTTTAAAACAGCAATTTTATCGTAATTTCTCATAAATCGCCGTTTCGCACGGAAGAAACATGAATTTGTCAGTTTGAATAGTTGAAAACAGCGTTTTTCAATGTTTTTGCAAGTTTAAAAAAACAATTTTATCTTGATTTCACAAAAATCCACCGTTTGGAACGTAAGAAACATGAATTTATCAGTGTGAATAGTTGGAAACAGCGTTTTTCTATGTTTTTGCAAGTTTAAAACAGCAATTTTATCGTCATTTCTCATAAATCGCCGTTTCGCACGAAAGAAACATGAATTTGTCAGTTTGATAGTTCAAAACAGCGTTTTTCTATGTTTTTGCAAGTTTAAAACAGCAATTTTTACGTCATTTCTCATAAATCGCCGTTTCACACGTAAGAAACATGAATTTGTCAGTTTGAATAGTTCAAAACAGCGTTTTTCTATGTTTTTGCAAGTTTAAAACAGCAATTTTATCGTCATTTCTCATAAATCGCCGTTTCACACGAAAGAAACATGAATTTGTCAGTTTGAATAGTTCAAAACAGCGTTTTTCTATG
Organism: Poecilus cupreus; assembly: GCA_963942605.1. NCBI lineage: Eukaryota > Metazoa > Arthropoda > Insecta > Coleoptera > Carabidae > Poecilus > Poecilus cupreus. The sequence continues at coordinate 79,000 of CAWWDY010001529.1, read as the reverse complement.
CTTTTGCAAGTTTATAACAGCAATTTTATAGTAATTTCTCATAAATCGCCGTTTCGCACGAATGAAACATGAATTTGTCAGTTTGAGTAATTCAAAACAGCGTTTTTCTATGTTTTTGCAAGTTTAAAACAGCAATTTTATCGTCATTTCTCATAAATCGCCGTTTCGCACGAAAGAAACATGAATTTGTCAGTTTGAATAGTTCAAAACAGCGTTTTTCTATGTTTTTGCAAGTTTAAAACAGCAATTTTATCGTCATTTCTCATAAATCGCCGTTTCACACGAAAGAAACATGAATTTGTCAGTTTGAATAGTTCAAAACAGCGTTTTTCTATGTTTTTGCAAGTTTAAAACAGCAATTTTATCGTAATTTCTCATAAATCGCCGTTTTGCACGGAAGAAACATGAATTTGTCAGTTTGAATAGTTGAAAACAGCGTTTTTCAATGTTTTTGCAAGTTTAAAAAAACAATTTTATCTTGATTTCACAAAAATCCACCGTTTGGAACGTAAGAAACATGAATTTATCAGTTTGAATAGTTGAAAACAGCGTTTTTCTATGTTTTTGCAAGTTTAAAACAGCAATTTTATCGTCATATCTCATAAATCGCCGTTTCGCACGAAAGAAACATGAATTTGTCAGTTTGATAGTTCAAAACAGCGTTTTTCTATGTTTTTGCAAGTTTAAAACAGAAATTTTATCGTCATTTCTCATAAATCGCCGTTTCACACGTAAGAAACATGAATTTGTCAGTTTGAATAGTTCAAAACAGCGTTTTTCTATGTTTTTGCAAGTTTAAAACAGCAATTTTATCGTCATTTCTCATAAATCGCCGTTTCACACGAAAGAAACATGAATTTGTCAGTAAGAAAAGTTCAAAACAGCGTTTTTCTATGCTTTTGCAAGTTTATAACAGCAATTTTATAGTAATTTCTCATAAATCGCCGTTTCGCACGGATGAAACATGAATTTGTCAGTTTGAGTAGTTCAAAACAGCGTTTTTCTATGTTTTTGCAAGTTTAAAACAGCAATTTTATCGTCATTTCTCATAAATCGCCGTTTCACACGGAAGAAACATGAATTTGTCAGTTTAAATAGTTGAAAACAGCGTTTTTCTATGTTTTTGCAAGTTTAAAACAGCAATTTTATCGTCATTTCTCATAAATCGCCGTTTCACATGAAAGAAACATGAATTTGCCAGTTTTAATAGTTCAAAACAGCGTTTTTCTATGTTTTTGCAAGTTTAAAACAGCAATTTTATCGTAATTTCTCATAAATCGCCGTTTCGCACGGAAGAAACATGAATTTGTCAGTTTGAATAGTTGAAAACAGCGTTTTTCAATGTTTTTGCAAGTTTAAAACAGCAATTTTATCGTGATTTCACAAAAATCCACCGTTTTTAACGTAAGAAACATGAATTTATTAGTTTGAATAGTTCAAAACAGCGTTTTTCTATGTTTTTGCAAGTTTAAAACAGCAATTTTATCGTGATTTCACAAAAATCCACCGTTTCGAACGTAAGAAACATGAATTTATCAGTTTGAATAGTTGAAAACAGCGTTTTTCTATGTTTTTGCAAGTTAAAAACAGCAATTTTATCGTAAATCGCCGTTTCGTACGAAAGAAACATGAATTTGTCAGTTTGAATAGTTCAAAACAGCGTTTTTCTATGTTTTTGCAAGTTTAAAACAGCAATTTTAACGTCATTTCTCATAAATCGCCGTTTCACACGAAAGAAACATGAATTTGTCAGTTTGAATAGTTCAAAACAGCGTTTTTCTATGTTTTTGCAAGTTTAAAACAGCAATTTTATCGTCATTTATCATAAATCGCCGTTTCACACGAAAGAAACATGAATTTGTCAGTTTGAATAGTTCAAAACAGCGTTTTTCAATGTTTTTGCAAGTTTAAAACAGCAATTTTATCGTGATTTTACAAAAATCCACCGTTTGGAACGTAAGAAACATGAATTTATCAGTTTGAATAGTTGAAAACAGCGTTTTTCTATGTTTTTGCAAGTTTAAAACAGCAATTTTATCGTCATTTCTCATAAATCGCCGTTTCGCACGAAACAAACATGAATTTGTCAGTTTGAATAGTTCAAAACAGCGTTTTTCTATGTTTTTGCAAGTTTAAAACAGCAATTTTATCGTCATTTCTCATAAATCGCCGTTTCACACGGAAGAAACATTAATTTGTCAGTTTGAATAGTTGAAAACAGCGTTTTTCAAAGTTTTTGCAAGTTTAAAACAGCAATTTTATCGTGATTTCACAAAAATCCACCGTTTCCAACGTAAGAAACATGAATTTATCAGTTTGAATAGTTCAAAACAGCGTTTTTCTATGTTTTTGCAAGTTTAAAACAGCAATTTTATCGTGATTTCACAAAAATCCACCGTTTCGAACGTAAGAAACATGAATTTATCAGTTTGAATAGTTGAAAACAGCGTTTTTCTATGTTTTTGCAAGTTAAAAACAGCAATTTTATCGTAAATCGCCGTTTCGCACGAAAGAAACATGAATTTGTCAGTTTGAATAGTTCAAAACAGCGTTTTTCTATGTTTTTGCAAGTTTAAAACAGCAATTTTATCGTCATTTATCATAAATCGCCGTTTCACACGAAAGAAACATGAATTTGTCAGTTTGAATAGTTCAAAACAGCGTTTTTCAATGTTTTTGCAAGTTTAAAACAGCAATTTTATCGTGATTTCACAAAAATCCACCGTTTGGAACGTAAGAAACATGAATTTATCAGTTTGAATAGTTGAAAACAGCGTTTTTCTATGTTTTTGCAAGTTTAAAACAGCAATTTTATCGTCATTTCTCATAAATCGCCGTTTCGCACAAAACAAACATGAATTTGTCAGTTTGAATAGTTCAAAACAGCGTTTTTCTATGTTTTTGCAAGTTTAAAACAGCAATTTTATCGTCATTTCTCATAAATCGCCGTTTCACACGAAAGAAACATGAATTTGTCAGTTTGAATAGTTCAAAACAGCGTTTTTCTATGTTTTTGCAAGTTTAAAACAGCAATTTTATCGTAATTTCTCATAAATCGCCGTTTCGCACGGAAGAAACATGAATTTGTCAGTTTGAATAGTTGAAAACAGCGTTTTTCAATGTTTTTGCAAGTTTAAAAAAACAATTTTATCTTGATTTCACAAAAATCCACCGTTTGGAACGTAAGAAACATGAATTTATCAGTTTTAATAGTTGAAAACAGCGTTTTTCTATGTTTTTGCAAGTTTAAAACAGCAATTTTTTCGTCATTTCTCATAAATCGCCGTTTCGCACGAAAGAAACATGAATTTGTCAGTTTGATAGTTCAAAACAGCGTTTTTCTATGTTTTTGCAAGTTTAAAACAGCTATTATATCGTCATTTCTCATAAATCGCCGTTTCACATGAAAGAAACATGAATTTGCCAGTTTGAATAGTTCAAAACAGCGTTTTTCTATGTTTTTGCAAGTTTAAAACAGCAATTTTATCGTAATTTCTCATAAATCGCCGTTTCGCACGGAAGAAACATGAATTTGTCAGTTTGAATAGTTGAAAACAGCGTTTTTCAATGTTTTTGCAAGTTTTAAACAGCAATTTTATCGTGATTTCACAAAAATCCACCGTTTCCAACGTAAGAAACATGAATTTATCAGTTTGAATAGTTCAAAACAGCGTTTTTCTATGTTTTTGCAAGTTTAAAACAGCAATTTTATCGTGATTTCACAAAAATCCACCGTTTCGAACGTAAGAAACATGAATTTATCAGTTTGAATAGTTGAAAACAGCGTTTTTCTATGTTTTTGCAAGTTAAAAACAGCAATTTTATCGTAAATCGCCGTTTCGCACGAAAGAAACATGAATTTGTCAGTTTGAATAGTTCAAAACAGCGTTTTTCTATGTTTTTGCAAGTTTAAAACAGCAATTTTAACGTCATTTCTCATAAATCGCCGTTTCACACGAAAGAAACATGAATTTGTCAGTTTGAATAGTTCAAAACAGCGTTTTTCTATGTTTTTGCAAGTTTAAAACAGCAATTTTATCGTCATTTATCATAAATCGCCGTTTCACACGAAAGAAACATGAATTTGTCAGTTTGAATAGTTCAAAACAGCGTTTTTCAATGTTTTTGCAAGTTTAAAACAGCAATTTTATCGTGATTTCACAAAAATCCACCGTTTGGAACGTAAGAAACATGAATTTATCAGTTTGAATAGTTGAAAACAGCGTTTTTCTATGTTTTTGCAAGTTTAAAACAGCAATTTTATCGTCATTTCTCATAAATCGCCGTTTCGCACGAAACAATCATGAATTTGTCAGTTTGAATAGTTCAAAACAGCGTTTTTCTATGTTTTTGCAAGTTTAAAACAGCAATTTTATCGTCATTTCTCATAAATCGCCGTTTCACACGAAAGAAACATGAATTTGTCAGTTTGAATAGTTCAAAACAGCGTTTTTCTATGTTTTTGCAAGTTTAAAACAGCAATTTTATCGTAATTTCTCATAAATCGCCGTTTCGCACGGAAGAAACATGAATTTGTCAGTTTGAATAGTTGAAAACAGCGTTTTTCAATGTTTTTGCAAGTTTAAAAAAACAATTTTATCTTGATTTCACAAAAATCCACCGTTTGGAACGTAAGAAACATGAATTTATCAGTTTGAGTAGTTGAAAACAGCGTTTTTCTATGTTTTTGCAAGTTTAAAACAGCAATTTTATCGTCATTTCTCATAAATCGCCGTTTCGCACGAAAGAAACATGAATTTGTCAGTTTGATAGTTCAAAACAGCGTTTTTCTATGTTTTTGCAAGTTTAAAACAGCTATTTTATCGTCATTTCTCATAAATCGCCGTTTCACACGTAAGAAACATGAATTTGTCAGTTTGAATAGTTCAAAACAGCGTTTTTCTATGTTTTTGCAAGTTTAAAACAGCAATTTTATCGTCATTTCTCATAAATCGCCGTTTCACACGAAAGAAACATGAATTTGTCAGTTTGAATAGTTCAAAACAGCGTTTTTCTATGCTTTTGCAAGTTTATAACAGCAATTTTATAGTAATTTCTCATAAATCGCCGTTTCGCACGGATGAAACATGAATTTGTCAGTTTGAGTAGTTCAAAACAGCGTTTTTCTATGTTTTTGCAAGTTTAAAACAGCAATTTTATCGTCATTTATCATAAATCGCCGTTTCGCACGAAAGAAACATGAATTTGTCAGTTTGAGTAGTTCAAAACAGCGTTTTTCTATGTTTTTGCAAGTTTAAAACAGCAATTTTATCGTAATTTCTCATAAATCGCCGTTTCGCACGGAAGAAACATGAATTTGTCAGTTTGAATAGATCAAAACAGCGTTTTTCAATGTTTTTGCAAGTTTAAATCAGCAATTTTATCGTGATTTCACAAAAATCCACCGTTTGGAACGTAAGAAACATGAATTTATCAGTTTGAATAGTTGAAAACAGCGTTTTTCTATGTTTTTGCAAGTTTAAAACAGCAATTTTATCGTCATTTCTCATAAATCGCCGTTTCGCACGAAAGAAACATGAATTTGTCAGTTTGAATAATTCAAAACAGCGTTTTTCTATGTTTTTGCAAGTTTAAAACAGCAATTTTATCGTCATTTCTCATAAATCGCCGTTTCACACGGAAGAAACATGAATTTGTCAGTTTGAATAGTTGAAAACAGCGTTTTTCTATGTTTTTGCAAGTTTAAAACAGCAATTTTATCGTGATTTCACAAAAATCCACCGTTTCGAACGTAAGAAACATGAATTTATCAGTTTGAATAGTTGAAAACAGCGTTTTTCTATGTTTTTGCAAGTTAAAAACAGCAATTTTATCGTAAATCGCCGTTTCGCACGAAAGTAACATGAATTTGTCAGTTTGAATAGTTCAAAACCGCGTTTTTCTATGTTTTTGCAAGTTTAAAACAGCAATTTTAACGTCATTTCTCATAAATCGCCGTTTCACACGAAAGAAACATGAATTTGTCAGTTTGAATAGTTCAAAACAGCGTTTTTCTATGTTTTTGCAAGTTTAAAACAGCAATTTTATCGTCATTTATCATAAATCGCCGTTTCACACGAAAGAAACATGAATTTGTCAGTTTGAATAGTTCAAAACAGCGTTTTTCAATGTTTTTGCAAGTTTAAAACAGCAATTTTATCGTGATTTCACAAAAATCCACCGTTTGGAACGTAAGAAACATGAATTTATCAGTTTGAATAGTTGAAAACAGCGTTTTTCTATGTTTTTGCAAGTTTAAAACAGCAATTTTATCGTCATTTCTCATAAATCGCCGTTTCGCACGAAAAAAACATGAATTTGTCAGTTTGAATAGTTCAAAACAGCGTTTTTCTATGTTTTTGCAAGTTTAAAACAGCAATTTTATCGTCATTTCTCATAAATCGCCGTTTCACACGAAAGAAACATGAATTTGTCAGTTTGAATAGTTCAAAACAGCGTTTTTCTATGTTTTTGCAAGTTTAAAACAGCAATTTTATCGTAATTTCTCATAAATCGCCGTTTCGCACGGAAGAAACATGAATTTGTCAGTTTGAATAGTTGAAAACAGCGTTTTTCAATGTTTTTGCAAGTTTAAAAAAACAATTTTATCTTGATTTCACAAAAATCCACCGTTTGGAACGTAAGAAACATAAATTTATCAGTGTGAATAGTTGAAAACAGCGTTTTTTATATGTTTTTGCAAGTTTAAAACAGCAATTTTATCGTCATTTCTCATAAATCGCCGTTTCGCACGAAAGAAACATGAATTTGTCAGTTTGATAGTTCAAAACAGCGTTTTTCTATGTTTTTGCAAGTTTATAACAGCAATTTTATAGTAATTTCTCATAAATCGCCGTTTCGCACGGATGAAACATGAATTTGTCAGTTTGAGTAGTTCAAAACAGCGTTTTTCTATGTTTTTGCAAGTTTAAAACAGCAATTTTATCGTCATTTCTCATAAATCGCCGTTTCGCACGAAAGAAACATGAATTTGTCAGTTTGAATAGTTCAAAACAGCGTTTTTCTATGTTTTTGCAAGTTTAAAACAGCAATTTTATCGTCATTTCTCATAAATCGCCGTTTCACACGAAAGAAACATGAATTTGTCAGTTTGAATAGTTCAAAACAGCGTTTTTCTATGTTTTTGCAAGTTTAAAACAGCAATTTTATCGTAATTTCTCATAAATCGCCGTTTCGCACGGAAGAAACATGAATTTGTCAGTTTGAATAGTTGAAAACAGCGTTTTTCAATGTTTTTGCAAGTTTAAAAAAACAATTTTATCTTGATTTCACAAAAATCCACCGTTTGGAACGTAAGAAACATGAATTTATCAGTTTGAATAGTTGAAAACAGCGTTTTTCTATGTTTTTGCAAGTTTAAAACAGCAATTTTATCGTCATTTCTCATAAATCGCCGTTTCGCACGAAAGAAACCTGAATTTGTCAGTTTGATAGTTCAAAACAGCGTTTTTCTATGTTTTTGCAAGTTTAAAACAGCTATTTTATCGTCATTTCTCATAAATCGCCGTTTCACACGTAAGAAACATGAATTTGTCAGTTTGAATAGTTCAAAACAGCGTTTTTCTATGTTTTTGCAAGTTTAAAACAGCAATTTTGTCGTGATTTCACAAAAATCCACCGTTTCGAACGTAAGAAACATGAATTTATCAGTTTGAATAGTTGAAAACAGCGTTTTTCTATGTTTTTGCAAGTTTAAAACAGCAATTTTATCGTCATTTATCATAAATCGCCGTTTCACACGAAAGAAACATGAATTTGTCAGTTTGAATAGTTCAAAACAGCGTTTTTCAATGTTTTTGCAAGTTTAAAACAGCAATTTTATCGTGATTTCACAAAAATCCACCGTTTGGAACGTAAGAAACATGAATTTATCAGTTTGAATAGTTGAAAACAGCGTTTTTCTATGTTTTTGCAAGTTTAAAACAGCAATTTTATCGTCATTTCTCATAAATCGCCGTTTCGCACGAAAAAAACATGAATTTGTCAGTTTGAATAGTTCAAAACAGCGTTTTTCTATGTTTTTGCAAGTTTAAAACAGCAATTTTATCGTCATTTCTCATAAATCGCCGTTTCACACGAAAGAAACATGAATTTGTCAGTTTGAATAGTTCAAAACAGCGTTTTTCTATGTTTTTGCAAGTTTAAAACAGCAATTTTATCGTAATTTCTCATAAATCGCCGTTTCGCACGGAAAAAAACATGAATTTGTCAGTTTGAATAGTTGAAAACAGCGTTTTTCAATGTTTTTGCAAGTTTAAAAAAACAATTTTATCTTGATTTCACAAAAATCCACCGTTTGGAACGTAAGAAACATGAATTTATCAGTGTGAATAGTTGAAAACAGCGTTTTTCTATGTTTTTGCAAGTTTAAAACAGCAATTTTATCGTCATTTCTCATAAATCGCCGTTTCGCACGAAAGAAACATGAATTTGTCAGTTTGATAGTTCAAAACAGCGTTTTTCTATGTTTTTGCAAGTTTAAAACAGCAATTTTTACGTCATTTCTCATAAATCGCCGTTTCACACGTAAAAAACATGAATTTGTCAGTTTGAATAGTTCAAAACAGCGTTTTTCTATGTTTTTGCAAGTTTAAAACAGCAATTTTATCGTCATTTCTCATAAATCGCCGTTTCGCACGGATGAAACATGAATTTGTCAGTTTGAGTAGTTCAAAACAGCGTTTTTCTATGTTTTTGCAAGTTTAAAACAGCAATTTTATCGTCATTTTTCATAAATCGCCGTTTCGCACGAAAGAAACATGAATTTGTCAGTTTGAATAGTTCAAAACAGCGTTTTTCTATGTTTTTGCAAGTTTAAAACAGCAATTTTATCGTCATTTCTCATAAATCGCCTTTTCACACGAAAGAAACATGAATTTGTCAGTTTGAATAGTTCAAAACAGCGTTTTTCTATGTTTTTGCAAGTTTAAAACAGCAATTTTATCGTCATTTCTCATAAATCGCCGTTTCGCACGGAAGAAACATGAATTTGTCAGTTTGAATAGTTGAAAACAGCGTTTTTCAATGTTTTTGCAAGTTTAAAAAAACAATTTTATCTTGATTTCACAAAAATCCACCGTTTAGAACGTAAGAAACATGAATTTATCAGTTTGAATAGTTGAAAACAGCGTTTTTCTATGTTTTTGCAAGTTTAAAACAGCAATTTTATCGTCATTTCTCATAAATCGCCGTTTCGCACGAAAGAAACATGAATTTGTCAGTTTGATAGTTCAAAACAGCGTTTTTCTATGTTTTTGCAAGTTTAAAACAGCTATTTTATCGTCATTTCTCATAAATCGCCGTTTCACACGTAAGAAACATGAATTTGTCAGTTTGAATAGTTCAAAACAGCGTTTTTCTATGTTTTTGCAAGTTTAAAACAGCAATTTTATCGTCATTTATCATAAATCGCCGTTTCGCACGAAAGAAACATGAATTTGTCAGTTTGAGTAGTTCAAAACAGCGTTTTTCTATGTTTTTGCAAGTTTAAAACAGCAATTTTATCTAAATTTCTCATAAATCGCCGTTTCGCACGGAAGAAACATGAATTTGTCAGTTTGAATAGATCAAAACAGCGTTTTTCAATGTTTTTGCAAGTTTAAAACAGCAATTTTATCGTGATTTCACAAAAATCCACCGTTTGGAACGTAAGAAACATGAATTTATCAGTTTGAATAGTTGAATACAGCGTTTTTCTATGTTTTTGCAAGTTTAAAACAGCAATTTTATCGTCATTTCTCATAAATCGCCGTTTCGCACGAAAGAAACATGAATTTGTCAGTTTGAATAATTTAAAACAGCGTTTTTCTATGTTTTTGCAAGTTTAAAACAGCAATTTTATCGTCATTTCTCATAAATCGCCGTTTCGCACGAAAGAAACCTGAATTTGTCAGTTTGATAGTTCAAAACAGCGTTTTTCTATGTTTTTGCAAGTTAAAACAGCAATTTTATCGTAAATCGCCGTTTCGCACGAAAGAAACATGAATTTGTCAGTTTGAATAGTTCAAAACAGCGTTTTTCTATGTTTTTGCAAGTTTAAAACAGCAATTTTAACGTCATTTCTCATAAATCGCCGTTTCACACGAAAGAAACATGAATTTGTCAGTTTGAATAGTTCAAAACAGCGTTTTTCTATGTTTTTGCAAGTTTAAAACAGCAATTTTATCGTCATTTATCATAAATCGCCGTTTCACACGAAAGAAAAATGAATTTGTCAGTTTGAATAGTTCAAAACAGCGTTTTTCAATGTTTTTGCAAGTTTAAAACAGCAATTTTATCGTGATTTCACAAAAATCCACCGTTTGGAACGTAAGAAACATGAATTTATCAGTTTGAATAGTTGAAAACAGCGTTTTTCTATGTTTTTGCAAGTTTACAACAGCAATTTTATCGTCATTTCTCATAAATCGCCGTTTCACACGAAAGAAACATGAATTTGTCAGTTTGAATAGTTCAAAACAGCGTTTTTCTATGTTTTTGCAAGTTTAAAACAGCAATTTTATCGTAATTTCTCATAAATCGCCGTTTCGCACGGAAGAAACATGAATTTGTCAGTTTGAATAGTTGAAAACAGCGTTTTTCAATGTTTTTGCAAGTTTAAAAAAACAATTTTATCTTGATTTCACAAAAATCCACAGTTTGGAACGTAAGAAACATGAATTTATCAGTTTGAATAGTTGAAAACAGCGTTTTTCTATGTTTTTGCAAGTTTAAAACAGCAATTTTATCGTCATTTCTCATAAATCGCCGTTTCGCACGAAAGAAACATGAATTTGTCAGTTTGAATAGTTCAAAACAGCGTTTTTCTATGCTTTTGCAAGTTTATAACAGCAATTTTATAGTAATTTCTCATAAATCGCCGTTTCGCACGGATGAAACATGAATTTGTCAGTTTGAGTAGTTCAAAACAGCGTTTTTCTATGTTTTTGCAAGTTTAAAACAGCAATTTTATCGTCATTTATCATATATCACCGTTTCGCACGAAAGAAACATGAATTTGTCAGTTTGAATAATTCAAAACAGCGTTTTTCTATGTTTTTGCAAGTTTAAAACAGCAATTTTATCGTCATTTCTCATAAATCGCCGTTTCACACGGAAGAAACATGAATTTGTCAGTTTGAATAGTTGAAAACAGCGTTTTTCTATGTTTTTGCAAGTTTAAAACAGCAATTTTATCGTCATTTCTCATAAATCGCCGTTTCACATGAAAGAAACATGAATTTGCCAGTTTGAATAGTTCAAAACAGCGTTTTTCTATGTTTTTGCAAGTTTAAAACAGCAATTTTATCGTAATTTCTCATAAATCGCCGTTTCGCACGGAAGAAACATGAATTTGTCAGTTTGAATAGTTGAAAACAGCGTTTTTCAATGTTTTTGCAAGTTTAAACAGCAATTTTATCGTGATTTCACAAAAATCCACCGTTTCCAACGTAAGAAACATGAATTTATCAGTTTGAATAGTTCAAAACAGCGTTTTTCTATGTTTTTGCAAGTTTAAAACAGCAATTTTATCGTGATTTCACAAAAATCCACCGTTTCGAACGTAAGAAACATGAATTTATCAGTTTGAATAGTTGAAAACAGCGTTTTTCTATGTTTTTGCAAGTTAAAAACAGCAATTTTATCGTAAATCGCCAATTCGCACGAAAGAAACATGAATTTGTCAGTTTGAATAGTTCAAAACAGCGTTTTTCTATGTTTTTGCAAGTTTAAAACAGCAATTTTAACGTCATTTCTCATAAATCGCCGTTTCACACGAAAGAAACATAAATTTGTCAGTTTGAATAGTTCAAAACAGCGTTTTTCTATGTTTTTGCAAGTTTAAAACAGCAATTTTATCGTCATTTATCATAAATCGCCGTTTCACACGAAAGAAACATGAATTTGTCAGTTTGAATAGTTAAAAACAGCGTTTTTCAATGTTTTTGCAAGTTTAAAACAGCAATTTTATCGTGATTTCACAAAAATCCACGGTTTGGAACGTAAGAAACATGAATTTATCAGTTTGAATAGTTGAAAACAGCGTTTTTCTATGTTTTTGCAAGTTTAAAACAGCAATTTTATCGTCATTTCTCATAAATCGCCGTTTCGCACGAAACAAACATGAATTTGTCAGTTTGAATAGTTCAAAACAGCGTTTTTCTATGTTTTTGCAAGTTTAAAACAGCAATTTTATCGTCATTTCTCATAAATCGCCGTTTCGCACGGAAGAAACATGAATTTGTCAGTTTGAATAGTTGAAAACAGCGTTTTTCTATGTTTTTGCAAGTTTAAAACAGCAATTTTATCGTCATTTCTCATAAATCGCCGTTTCACATGAAAGAAACATGAATTTGCCAGTTTGAATAGTTCAAAACAGCGTTTTTCTATGTTTTTGCAAGTTTAAAACAGCAATTTTATCGTAATTTCTCATAAATCGCCGTTTCGCACGGAAGAAACATGAATTTGTCAGTTTGAATAGTTGAAAACAGCGTTTTTCAATGTTTTTGCAAGTTTAAAACAGCAATTTTATCGTGATTTCACAAAAATCCACCGTTTCCAACGTAAGAAACATGAATTTATCAGTTTGAATAGTTCAAAAGAGCGTTTTTCTTTGTTTTTGCAAGTTTAAAACAGCAATTTTATCGTGATTTCACAAAAATCCACCGTTTCGAACGTAAGAAACATGAATTTATCAGTTTGAATATTTGAAAACAGCGTTTTTCTATGTTTTTGCAAGTTAAAAACAGCAATTTTATCGTAAATCGCCGTTTCGCACGAAAGAAACATGAATTTGTCAGTTTGAATAGTTCAAAACAGCGTTTTTCTATATTTTTGCAAGTTTAAAACAGCAATTTTAACGTCATTTCTCATAAATCGCCGTTTCACACGAAAGAAACATGAATTTGTCAGTTTGAATAGTTCAAAACAGCGTTTTTCTATGTTTTTGCAAGTTTAAAAGAGCAATTTTATCGTCATTTATCATAAATCGCCGTTTCACACGAAAGAAACATGAATTTGTCAGTTTGAATAGTTCAAAACAGCGTTTTTTAATGTTTTTGCAAGTTTAAAACAGCAATTTTATCGTGATTTCACAAAAATCCACCGTTTGGAACGTAAGAAACATGAATTTATCAGTTTAAATAGTTGAAAACAGCGTTTTTCTATGTTTTTGCAAGTTTAAAACAGCAATTTTATCGTCATTTCTCATAAATCGCCGTTTCGCACGAAAGAAACATGAATTTGTCAGTTTGAATAGTTCAAAACAGCGTTTTTCTATGTTTTTGCAAGTTTAAAACAGCAATTTTATCGTCATTTCTCATAAATCGCCGTTTCACACGAAAGAAACTTGAATTTGTCAGTTTGAATAGTGCAAAACAGCGTTTTCTATGTTTTTGCAAGTTTAAAACAGCAATTTTATCGTAATTTCTCATAAATCGCCGTTTCGCACGGAAGAAACATGAATTTGTCAGTTTGAATAGTTGAAAACAGCGTTTTTCAATGTTTTTGCAAGTTTAAAACAGCAATTTTATCGTGATTTCACAAAAATCCACCGTTTCCAACGTAAGAAACATGAATTTATCAGTTTGAATAGTTCAAAAGAGCGTTTTTCTTTGTTTTTGCAAGTTTAAAACAGCAATTTTATCGTGATTTCACAAAAATCCACCGTTTCGAACGTAAGAAACATGAATTTATCAGTTTGAATATTTGAAAACAGCGTTTTTCTATGTTTTTGCAAGTTAAAAACAGCAATTTTATCGTAAATCGCCGTTTCGCACGAAAGAAACATGAATTTGTCAGTTTGAATAGTTCAAAACAGCGTTTTTCTATATTTTTGCAAGTTTAAAACAGCAATTTTAACGTCATTTCTCATAAATCGCCGTTTCACACGAAAGAAACATGAATTTGTCAGTTTGAATAGTTCAAAACAGCGTTTTTCTATGTTTTTGCAAGTTTAAAAGAGCAATTTTATCGTCATTTATCATAAATCGCCGTTTCACACGAAAGAAACATGAATTTGTCAGTTTGAATAGTTCAAAACAGCGTTTTTTAATGTTTTTGCAAGTTTAAAACAGCAATTTTATCGTGATTTCACAAAAATCCACCGTTTGGAACGTAAGAAACATGAATTTATCAGTTTAAATAGTTGAAAACAGCGTTTTTCTATGTTTTTGCAAGTTTAAAACAGCAATTTTATCGTCATTTCTCATAAATCGCCGTTTCGCACGAAAGAAACCTGAATTTGTCAGTTTGAATAGTTCAAAACAGCGTTTTTCTATGTTTTTGCAAGTTTAAAACAGCAATTTTATCGTCATTTCTCATAAATCGCCGTTTCACACGAAAGAAACTTGAATTTGTCAGTTTGAATAGTGCAAAACAGCGTTTTCTATGTTTTTGCAAGTTTAAAACAGCAATTTTATCGTAATTTCTCATAAATCGCCGTTTCGCACGGAAGAAACATGAGTTTATCAGTTTGAATAGTTGAAAACAGCGTTTTTCAATGTTTTTGCAAGTTTAAAAAAACAATTTTATCTTGATTTCACAAAAATCCACCGTTTGGAACGTAAGAAACATGAATTTATCAGTTTGAATAGTTGAAAACAGCGTGTTTCTATGTTTTTGCAAGTTTAAAACAGCAATTTTATCGTCATTTCTCATAAATCGCCGTTTCGCACGAAAGAAACATGAATTTGTCAGTTTGATAGTTCAAAACAGCGTTTTTCTATGTTTTTGCAAGTTTAAAACAGCAATTTTATCGTCATTTCTCATAAATCGCCGTTTCGCACGAAAGAAACATGAATTTGTCAGTTTGAATAGTTCAAAACAACGTTTTTCTATGTTTTTGCAAGTTTAAAACAGCAATTTTATCGTCATTTCTCATAAATCGCCGTTTCACACGTAAGACACATGAATTTGTCAGTTTGAATAGTTCAAAACAGCGTTTTTCTATGTTTTTGCAAGTTTAAAACAGCAATTTTATCGTCATTTCTCATAAATCGCCGTTTCACACGAAAGAAACATGAATTTGTCAGTTTGAATAGTTCAAAACAGCGTTTCTCTATGCTTTTGCAAGTTTATAACAGCAATTTTATAGTAATTTCTCATAAATCGCCGTTTCGCACGGATGAAACATGAATTTGTCAGTTTGAGTAGTTCAAAACAGCGTTTTTCTATGTTTTTGCAAGTTTAAAACAGCAATTTTATCGTCATTTATCATAAATCGCCGTTTCGCACGGAAGAAACATGAATTTGTCAGTTTGAATAGTTGAAAACAGCGTTTTTCATTGTTTTTGCAAGTTTAAAACAGCAATTTTATCGTGATTTCACAAAAATCCACCGTTTCCAACGTAGGAAACATGAATTTATCAGTTTGAATAGTTTAAAACAGCGTTTTTTTATGTTTTTGCAAGTTTAAAACAGCAATTTTATCGTCATTTCTCATAAATCGCCGTTTCACACGTAAGAAACATGAATTTGTCAGTTTGAATAGTTGAAAACAGCGTTTTTCTATGTTTTTGCAAGTTTAAAACAACAATTTTATCGTCATTTCTCATAAATCGCCGTTTCACACGAAAGAAACTTGAATTTGTCAGTTTGAATAGTTCAAAACAGCGTTTTTCTATGCTTTTGCAAGTTTATAACAGCAATTTTATAGTAATTTCTCATAAATCGCCGTTTCGCACGGATGAAACATGAATTTGTCAGTTTGAGTAGTTCAAAACAGCGTTTTTCTATGTTTTTGCAAGTTTAAAACAGCAATTTTATCGTCATTTATCATAAATCGCCGTTTCGCACGAAAGAAACATGAATTTGTCAGTTTGAGTAGTTCAAAACAGCGTTTTTCTATGTTTTTGCAAGTTTAAAACAGCAATTTTATCGTCATTTCTCATAAATCGCCGTTTCACACGAAAGAAACATGAATTTGTCAGTTTGAATAGATCAAAACAGCGTTTTTCTATGTTTTTGCAAGTTTAAAACAGCAATTTTATCGTAATTTCTCATAAATCGCCGTTTCGCACGGAAGAAACATGAATTTGTCAGTTTGAATACATCAAAACAGCGTTTTTCAATGTTTTTGCAAGTTTAAAACAGCAATTTTATCGTGATTTCACAAAAATCCACCGTTTGGAACGTAAGAAACATGAATTTATCAGTTTGAATAGTTGAAAACAGCGTTTTTCTATGTTTTTGCAAGTTTAAAACAGCAATTTTATCGTCATTTCTCATAAATCGCCGTTTCGCACGAAAGAAACATGAATTTGTCAGTTTGAATAATTCAAAACAGCGTTTTTCTATGTTTTTGCAAGTTTAAAACAGCAATTTTATCGTCATTTCTCATAAATCGCCGTTTCGCACGAAAGAAACATGAATTTGTCAGTTTGAATAGTTGAAAACAGCGTTTTTCTATGTTTTTGCAAGTTTAAAACAGCAATTTTATCGTCATTTCTCATAAATCGCCGTTTCACATGAAAGAAACATGAATTTGCCAGTTTGAATAGTTCAAAACAGCGTTTTTCTATGTTTTTGCAAGTTTAAAACAGCAATTTTATCGTAATTTCTCATAAATCGCCGTTTCGCTCGGAAGAAACATGAATTTGTCAGTTTGAATAGTTTAAAACAGCGTTTTTCAATATTTTTGCAAGTTTAAAACAGCAATTTTATCGTTATTTCACAAAAATCCACCGTTTTCAACGTAAGAAACATGAATTTATCAGTTTGAATAGTTCAAAACAGCGTTTTTCTATGTTTTTGCAAGTTTAAAACAGCAATTTTATCGTGATTTCACAAAAATCCACCGTTTGGAACGTAAGAAACATGAATTTATCAGTTTGAATAGTTGAAAACAGCGTTTTTCTATGTTTTTGCAAGTTTAAAACAGCAATTTTATCGTCATTTCTTATAAATCGCCGTTTCTCACGAAAGAAACATGAATTTGTCAGTTTGAATAGTTCAAAACAGCGTTTTTCTATGTTTTTGCAAGTTTAAAACAGCAATTTTATCATCATTTATCATAAATCGCCGTTTCACACGAAAGAAACATGAATTTGTCAGTTTGAGTAGTTCAAAACAGCGTTTTTCAATGTTTTTGCAAGTTTAAAACAGCAATTTTATTGTGATTTCACAAAAATCCACCGTTTCCAACGTAAGAAACATGAATTTATCAGTTTGAATAGTTCAAAACAGCGTTTTTCTATGTTTTTGCAAGTTTAAAACAGCAATTTTATCGTGATTTCACAAAAATCCACCGTTTCGAACGTAAGAAACATGAATTTATCAGTTTGAATAGTTGAAAACAGCGTTTTTCAATGTTTTTGCAAGTTTAAAACAGCAATTTTATCGTGATTTCACAAAAATCCACCGTTTCCAACGTAAGAAACATGAATTTATCAGTTTGAATAGTTCAAAACAGCGTTTTTCTATGTTTTTGCAAGTTTAAAACAGCAATTTTATCGTGATTTCACAAAAATCCACCGTTTCGAACGTAAGAAACATGAATTTATCAGTTTGAATAGTTGAAAACAGCGTTTTTCTATGTTTTTGCAAGTTAAAAACAGCAATTTTATCGTAAATCGCCGTTTCGCACGAAAGAAACATGAATTTGTCAGTTTGAATAGTTCAAAACAGCGTTTTTCTATGTTTTTGCAAATTTAAAACAGCAATTTTAACGTCATTTCTCATAAATCGCCGTTTCACACAAAAGAAACATGAATTTGTCAGTTTGAATAGTTCAAAACAGCGTTTTTATATGTTTTTGCAAGTTTAAAACAGCAATTTTATCGTCATTTATCATAAATCGCCGTTTCACACGAAAGAAACATGAATTTGTCAGTTTGAATAGTTCAAAACAGCGTTTTTCAATGTTTTTGCAAGTTTAAAACAGCAATTTTATCGTGATTTAACAAAAATCCACCGTTTGGAACGTAAGAAACATGAATTTATCAGTTTTAATAGTTGAAAACAGCGTTTTTCTATGTTTTTGCAAGTTTAAAACAGCAATTTTATCGTCATTTTTTATAAATCGCCGTTTCTCACGAAAGAAACATGAATTTGTCAGTTTGAATAGTTCAAAACAGCGTTTTTCTATGTTTTTGCAAGTTTAAATCAGCAATTTTATCATCATTTATCATAAATCGCCGTTTCACACGAAAGAAACATGAATTTGTCAGTTTGAATAGTTCAAAACAGCGTTTTTCAATGTTTTTGCAAGTTTAAAACAGCAATTTTATCGTGATTTCAAAAAAATCCACCGTTTGGAACGTAAGAAACATGAATTTATCAGTTTGAATAGTTGAAAACAGCGTATTTCTATGTTTTTGCAAGTTTAAAACAGCAATTTTATCGTCATTTCTCATAAATCGCCGTTTCACACGAAAGAAACATGAATTTGTCAGTTTGAATAGTTCAAAACAGCGTTTTACTATGTTTTTGCAAATTTAAAACAGCAATTTTAACGTCATTTCTCATAAATCGCCGTTTCACACAAAAGAAACATGAATTTGTCAGTTTGAATAGTTCAAAACAGCGTTTTTCTATGTTTTTGCAAGTTTAAAACAGCAATTTTATCGTCATTTCTCATAAATCGCCGTTTCACACGAAAGAAACATGAATTTGTCAGTTTGAATAGTTCAAAACAGCGTTTTTCTATGTTTTTGCAAATTTAAAACAGCAATTTTAACGTCATTTCTCATAAATCGCCGTTTCACACAAAAGAAACATGAATTTGTCAGTTTGAATAGTTCAAAACAGCGTTTTTCTATGTTTTTGCAAGTTTAAAACAGCAATTTTATCGTCATTTATCATAAATCGCCGTTTCACACGAAAGAAACATGAATTTGTCAGTTTGAATAGTTCAAAACAGCGTTTTTCAATGTTTTTGCAAGTTTAAAACAGCAATTTTATCGTGATTTCACAAAAATCCACCGTTTGGAACGTAAGAAACATGAATTTATCAGTTTGAATAGTTGAAAACAGCGTTTTTCTATGTTTTTGCAAGTTTAAAACAGCAATTTTATCGTCATTTCTTATAAATCGCCGTTTCTCACGAAAGAAACATGAATTTGTCAGTTTGAATAGTTCAAAACAGCGTTTTTCTATGTTTTTGCAAGTTTAAAACAGCAATTTTATCATCATTTATCATAAATCGCCGTTTCACACGAAAGAAACATGAATTTGTCAGTTTAAGTAGTTCAAAACAGCGTTTTTAAATGTTTTTGCAAGTTTAAAACAGCAATTTTATCGTGATTTCACAAAAATCCACCGTTTCCAACGTAAAAATCATGAATTTATCAGTTTGAATAGTTCAAAACAGCGTTTTTCTATGTTTTTGCAAGTTTAAAACAGCAATTTTATCGTGATTTCACAAAAATCCACCGTTTCCAACGTAAGAAACATGAATTTATCAGTTTGAATAGTTCAAAACAGCGTTTTTCTATGTTTTTGCAAGTTTAAAACAGCAATTTTATCGTGATTTCACAAAAATCCACCGTTTCGAACGTAAGAAACATGAATTTATCAGTTTGAATAGTTGAAAACAGCGTTTTTCAATGTTTTTGCAAGTTTAAAACAGCAATTTTATCGTGATTTTACAAAAATCCACCGTTTCCAACGTAAGAAACATGAATTTATCAGTTTGAATAGTTCAAAACAGCGTTTTTCTATGTTTTTGCAAGTTTAAAACAGCAATTTTATCGTGATTTCACAAAAATCCACCGTTTCGAACGTAAGAAACATGAATTTATCAATTTGAATAGTTGAAAACAGCGTTTTTCTATGTTTTTGCAAGTTAAAAACAGCAATTTTATCGTAAATCGCCGTTTCGCACGAAAGAAACATGAATTTGTCAGTTTGAATAGTTCAAAACAGCGTTTTTCTATGTTTTTGCAAATTTAAAACAGCAATTTTAACGTCATTTCTCATAAATCGCCGTTTCACACAAAAGAAACATGAATTTGTTAGTTTGAATAGTTCAAAACAGCGTTTTTCTATGTTTTTGCAAGTTTAAAACAGCAATTTTATCGTCATTTATCATAAATCGCCGTTTCACACGAAAGAAACATGAATTTGTCAGTTTGAATAGTTCAAAACAGCGTTTTTCAATGTTTTTGCAAGTTTAAAACAGCAATTTTATCGTGATTTCACAAAAATCCACGGTTTGGAACGTAAGAAACATGAATTTATCAGTTTGAATAGTTGAAAACAGCGTTTTTCTATGTTTTTGCAAGTTTAAAACAGCAATTTTATCGTCATTTCTCATAAATCGCCGTTTCGCACGAAACAAACATGAATTTGTCAGTTTGAATAGTTCAAAACAGCGTTTTTCTATGTTTTTGCAAATTTAAAACAGCAATTTTAACGTCATTTCTCATAAATCGCCGTTTCACACAAAAGAAACATGAATTTGTCAGTTTGAATAGTTCAAAACAGCGTTTTTCTATGTTTTTGCAAGTTTAAAACAGCAATTTTATCGTCATTTATCATAAATCGCCGTTTCACACGAAAGAAACATGAATTTGTCAGTTTGAATAGTTCAAAACAGCGTTTTTCAATGTTTTTGCAAGTTTAAAACAGCAATTTTATCGTGATTTCACAAAAATCCACCGTTTGGAACGTAAGAAACATGAATTTATCAGTTTGAATAGTTGAAAACAGCGTTTTTCTATGTTTTTGCAAGTTTAAAACAGCAATTTTATCGTCATTTCTTATAAATCGCCGTTTCTCACGAAAGAAACATGAATTTGTCAGTTTGAATAGTTCAAAACAGCGTTTTTCTATGTTTTTGCAAGTTTAAAACAGCAATTTTATCATCATTTATCATAAATCGCCGTTTCACACGAAAGAAACATGAATTTGTCAGTTTAAGTAGTTCAAAACAGCGTTTTTAAATGTTTTTGCAAGTTTAAAACAGCAATTTTATCGTGATTTCACAAAAATCCACCGTTTCCAACGTAAAAATCATGAATTTATCAGTTTGAATAGTTCAAAACAGCGTTTTTCTATGTTTTTGCAAGTTTAAAACAGCAATTTTATCGTGATTTCACAAAAATCCACCGTTTCCAACGTAAGAAACATGAATTTATCAGTTTGAATAGTTCAAAACAGCGTTTTTCTATGTTTTTGCAAGTTTAAAACAGCAATTTTATCGTGATTTCACAAAAATCCACCGTTTCGAACGTAAGAAACATGAATTTATCAGTTTGAATAGTTGAAAACAGCGTTTTTCAATGTTTTTGCAAGTTTAAAACAGCAATTTTATCGTGATTTTACAAAAATCCACCGTTTCCAACGTAAGAAACATGAATTTATCAGTTTGAATAGTTCAAAACAGCGTTTTTCTATGTTTTTGCAAGTTTAAAACAGCAATTTTATCGTGATTTCACAAAAATCCACCGTTTCGAACGTAAGAAACATGAATTTATCAATTTGAATAGTTGAAAACAGCGTTTTTCTATGTTTTTGCAAGTTAAAAACAGCAATTTTATCGTAAATCGCCGTTTCGCACGAAAGAAACATGAATTTGTCAGTTTGAATAGTTCAAAACAGCGTTTTTCTATGTTTTTGCAAATTTAAAACAGCAATTTTAACGTCATTTCTCATAAATCGCCGTTTCACACAAAAGAAACATGAATTTGTTAGTTTGAATAGTTCAAAACAGCGTTTTTCTATGTTTTTGCAAGTTTAAAACAGCAATTTTATCGTCATTTATCATAAATCGCCGTTTCACACGAAAGAAACATGAATTTGTCAGTTTGAATAGTTCAAAACAGCGTTTTTCAATGTTTTTGCAAGTTTAAAACAGCAATTTTATCGTGATTTCACAAAAATCCACGGTTTGGAACGTAAGAAACATGAATTTATCAGTTTGAATAGTTGAAAACAGCGTTTTTCTATGTTTTTGCAAGTTTAAAACAGCAATTTTATCGTCATTTCTCATAAATCGCCGTTTCGCACGAAACAAACATGAATTTGTCAGTTTGAATAGTTCAAAACAGCGTTTTTCTATGTTTTTGCAAGTTTAAAACAGCAATTTTATCGTCATTTCTCATAAATCGCCGTTTCACACAAAAGAAACATGAATTTGTCAGTTTGAATAGTGCAAAACAGCGTTTTTCTATGTTTTTGCAAGTTTAAAACAGCAATTTTATCGTAATTTCTCATAAATCGCCGTTTCGCACGGAAGAAACATGAATTTGTCAGTTTGAATAGTTGAAAACAGCGTTTTTCAATGTTTTTGCAAGTTTAAAAAAACAATTTTATCTTGATTTCACAAAAATCCACCGTTTGGAACGTAAGAAACATGAATTTATCAGTTTGAATAGTTGAAAACAGCGTTTTTCTATGTTTTTGCAAGTTTAAAACAGCAATTTTATCGTCATTTCTCATAAATCGCCGTTTCGCACGAAAGAAACATGAATTTGTCAGTTTGAATAGTTCAAAACAGCGTTTTTCTATGCTTTTGCAAGTTTATAACAGCAATTTTATAGTAATTTCTCATAAATCGCCGTTTCGCACGGATGAAACATGAATTTGTCAGTTTGAGTAGTTCAAAACAGCGTTTTTCTATGTTTTTGCAAGTTTAAAACAGCAATTTTATCGTCATTTATCATAAATCGCCGTTTCGCACGAAAGAAACATGAATTTGTCAGTTTGAGTAGTTCAAAACAGCGTTTTTCTATGTTTTTGCAAGTTTAAAACAGCAATTTTATCGTGATTTCACAAAAATCCACCGTTTGGAACGTAAGAAACATAAATTTATCAGTTTGAATAGTTGAAAACAGCGTTTTTCTATGTTTTTGCAAGTTTAAAACAGCAATTTTATCGTCATTTCTCATAAATCGCCGTTTCGCACGGAAGAAACATGAATTTGTCAGTTTGAATAGTTGAAAACAGCGTTTTTCTATGTTTTTGCAAGTTTAAAACAGCAATTTTATCGTCATTTCTCATAAATCGCCGTTTCACATGAAAGAAACATGAATTTGCCAGTTTGAATAGTTCAAAACAGCGTTTTTCTATGTTTTTGCAAGTTTAAAACAGCAATTTTATCGTAATTTCTCATAAATCGCCGTTTCGCACGGAAGAAACATGAATTTGTCAGTTTGAATAGTTGAAAACAGCGTTTTTCAATGTTTTTGCAAGTTTAAAACAGCAATTTTATCGTGATTTCACAAAAATCCACCGTTTCCAACGTAAGAAACATGAATTTATCAGTTTGAATAGTTCAAAAGAGCGTTTTTCTTTGTTTTTGCAAGTTTAAAACAGCAATTTTATCGTGATTTCACAAAAATCCACCGTTTCGAACGTAAGAAACATGAATTTATCAGTTTGAATATTTGAAAACAGCGTTTTTCTATGTTTTTGCAAGTTAAAAACAGCAATTTTATCGTAAATCGCCGTTTCGCACGAAAGAAACATGAATTTGTCAGTTTGAATAGTTCAAAACAGCGTTTTTCTATATTTTTGCAAGTTTAAAACAGCAATTTTAACGTCATTTCTCATAAATCGCCGTTTCACACGAAAGAAACATGAATTTGTCAGTTTGAATAGTTCAAAACAGCGTTTTTTAATGTTTTTGCAAGTTTAAAACAGCAATTTTATCGTGATTTCACAAAAATCCACCGTTTGGAACGTAAGAAACATGAATTTATCAGTTTAAATAGTTGAAAACAGCGTTTTTCTATGTTTTTGCAAGTTTAAAACAGCAATTTTATCGTCATTTCTCATAAATCGCCGTTTCGCACGAAAGAAACATGAATTTGTCAGTTTGAATAGTTCAAAACAGCGTTTTTCTATGTTTTTGCAAGTTTAAAACAGCAATTTTATCGTCATTTCTCATAAATCGCCGTTTCACACGAAAGAAACTTGAATTTGTCAGTTTGAATAGTGCAAAACAGCGTTTTCTATGTTTTTGCAAGTTTAAAACAGCAATTTTATCGTAATTTCTCATAAATCGCCGTTTCGCACGGAAGAAACATGAGTTTATCAGTTTGAATAGTTGAAAACAGCGTTTTTCAATGTTTTTGCAAGTTTAAAAAAACAATTTTATCTTGATTTCACAAAAATCCACCGTTTGGAACGTAAGAAACATGAATTTATCAGTTTGAATAGTTGAAAACAGCGTGTTTCTATGTTTTTGCAAGTTTAAAACAGCAATTTTATCGTCATTTCTCATAAATCGCCGTTTCGCACGAAAGAAACATGAATTTGTCAGTTTGATAGTTCAAAACAGCGTTTTTCTATGTTTTTGCAAGTTTAAAACAGCAATTTTATCGTCATTTCTCATAAATCGCCGTTTCGCACGAAAGAAACATGAATTTGTCAGTTTGAATAGTTCAAAACAACGTTTTTCTATGTTTTTGCAAGTTTAAAACAGCAATTTTATCGTCATTTCTCATAAATCGCCGTTTCACACGTAAGACACATGAATTTGTCAGTTTGAATAGTTCAAAACAGCGTTTTTCTATGTTTTTGCAAGTTTAAAACAGCAATTTTATCGTCATTTCTCATAAATCGCCGTTTCACACGAAAGAAACATGAATTTGTCAGTTTGAATAGTTCAAAACAGCGTTTCTCTATGCTTTTGCAAGTTTATAACAGCAATTTTATAGTAATTTCTCATAAATCGCCGTTTCGCACGGATGAAACATGAATTTGTCAGTTTGAGTAGTTCAAAACAGCGTTTTTCTATGTTTTTGCAAGTTCAAAACAGCAATTTTATCGTCATTTATCATAAATCGCCGTTTCGCACGGAAGAAACATGAATTTGTCAGTTTGAATAGTTGAAAACAGCGTTTTTCAATGTTTTTGCAAGTTTAAAACAGCAATTTTATCGTGATTTCACAAAAATCCACCGTTTCCAACGTAGGAAACATGAATTTATCAGTTTGAATAGTTCAAAACAGCGTTTTTTTATGTTTTTGCAAGTTTAAAACAGCAATTTTATCGTCATTTCTCATAAATCGCCGTTTCACACGTAAGAAACATGAATTTGTCAGTTTGAATAGTTGAAAACAGCGTTTTTCTATGTTTTTGCAAGTTTAAAACAACAATTTTATCGTCATTTCTCATAAATCGCCGTTTCACACGAAAGAAACTTGAATTTGTCAGTTTGAATAGTTCAAAACAGCGTTTTTCTATGCTTTTGCAAGTTTATAACAGCAATTTTATAGTAATTTCTCATAAATCGCCGTTTCGCACGGATGAAACATGAATTTGTCAGTTTGAGTAGTTCAAAACAGCGTTTTTCTATGTTTTTGCAAGTTTAAAACAGCAATTTTATCGTCATTTCTCATAAATCGCCGTTTCGCACGAAAGAAACATGAATTTGTCAGTTTGAATAATTCAAAACAGCGTTTTTCTATGTTTTTGCAAGTTTAAAACAGCAATTTTATCGTCATTTCTCATAAATCGCCGTTTCGCACGAAAGAAACATGAATTTGTCAGTTTGAATAGTTGAAAACAGCGTTTTTCTATGTTTTTGCAAGTTTAAAACAGCAATTTTATCGTCATTTCTCATAAATCGCCGTTTCACATGAAAGAAACATGAATTTGCCAGTTTGA
Organism: Poecilus cupreus; assembly: GCA_963942605.1. Taxonomy (NCBI): domain Eukaryota; kingdom Metazoa; phylum Arthropoda; class Insecta; order Coleoptera; family Carabidae; genus Poecilus; species Poecilus cupreus. The sequence continues at coordinate 53,446 of CAWWDY010001529.1, read as the reverse complement.
ATAGTTCAAAACAGCGTTTTTCTATGTTTTTGCAAGTTTAAAACAGCAATTTTATCGTAATTTCTCATAAATCGCCGTTTCGCTCGGAAGAAACATGAATTTGTCAGTTTGAATAGTTTAAAACAGCGTTTTTCAATATTTTTGCAAGTTTAAAACAGCAATTTTATCGTTATTTCACAAAAATCCACCGTTTTCAACGTAAGAAACATGAATTTATCAGTTTGAATAGTTCAAAACAGCGTTTTTCTATGTTTTTGCAAGTTTAAAACAGCAATTTTATCGTGATTTCACAAAAATCCACCGTTTGGAACGTAAGAAACATGAATTTATCAGTTTGAATAGTTGAAAACAGCGTTTTTCTATGTTTTTGCAAGTTTAAAACAGCAATTTTATCGTCATTTCTTATAAATCGCCGTTTCTCACGAAAGAAACATGAATTTGTCAGTTTGAATAGTTCAAAACAGCGTTTTTCTATGTTTTTGCAAGTTTAAAACAGCAATTTTATCATCATTTATCATAAATCGCCGTTTCACACGAAAGAAACATGAATTTGTCAGTTTGAGTAGTTCAAAACAGCGTTTTTCAATGTTTTTGCAAGTTTAAAACAGCAATTTTATTGTGATTTCACAAAAATCCACCGTTTCCAACGTAAGAAACATGAATTTATCAGTTTGAATAGTTCAAAACAGCGTTTTTCTATGTTTTTGCAAGTTTAAAACAGCAATTTTATCGTGATTTCACAAAAATCCACCGTTTCGAACGTAAGAAACATGAATTTATCAGTTTGAATAGTTGAAAACAGCGTTTTTCAATGTTTTTGCAAGTTTAAAACAGCAATTTTATCGTGATTTCACAAAAATCCACCGTTTCCAACGTAAGAAACATGAATTTATCAGTTTGAATAGTTCAAAACAGCGTTTTTCTATGTTTTTGCAAGTTTAAAACAGCAATTTTATCGTGATTTCACAAAAATCCATTGTTTCGAACGTAAGAAACATGAATTTATCAGTTTGAATAGTTGAAAACAGCGTTTTTCTATGTTTTTGCAAGTTAAAAACAACAATTTTATCGTAAATCGCCGTTTCGCACGAAAGAAACATGAATTTGTCAGTTTGAATAGTTCAAAACAGCGTTTTTCTATGTTTTTGCAAATTTAAAACAGCAATTTTAACGTCATTTCTCATAAATCGCCGTTTCACACAAAAGAAACATGAATTTGTCAGTTTGAATAGTTCAAAACAGCGTTTTTCTATGTTTTTGCAAGTTTAAAACAGCAATTTTATCGTCATTTATCATAAATCGCCGTTTCACACGAAAGAAACATGAATTTGTCAGTTTGAATAGTTCAAAACAGCGTTTTTCAATGTTTTTGCAAGTTTAAAACAGCAATTTTATCGTGATTTAACAAAAATCCACCGTTTGGAACGTAAGAAACATGAATTTATCAGTTTTAATAGTTGAAAACAGCGTTTTTCTATGTTTTTGCAAGTTTAAAACAGCAATTTTATCGTCATTTCTTATAAATCGCCGTTTCTCACGAAAGAAACATGAATTTGTCAGTTTGAATAGTTCAAAACAGCGTTTTTCTATGTTTTTGCAAGTTTAAATCAGCAATTTTATCATCATTTATCATAAATCGCCGTTTCACACGAAAGAAACATGAATTTGTCAGTTTGAATAGTTCAAAACAGCGTTTTTCAATGTTTTTGCAAGTTTAAAACAGCAATTTTATCGTGATTTCACAAAAATCCACCGTTTGGAACGTAAGAAACATGAATTTATCAGTTTGAATAGTTGAAAACAGCGTTTTTCTATGTTTTTGCAAGTTTAAAACAGCAATTTTATCGTCATTTCTCATAATTCGCCGTTTCGCACGAAAGAAACATGAATTTGTCAGTTTGAATAGTTCAAAACAGCGTTTTTCTATGTTTTTGCAAATTTAAAACAGCAATTTTAACGTCATTTCTCATAAATCGCCGTTTCACACAAAAGAAACATGAATTTGTCAGTTTGAATAGTTCAAAACAGCGTTTTTCTATGTTTTTGCAAGTTTAAAACAGCAATTTTATCGTCATTTCTCATAAATCGCCGTTTCACACGAAAGAAACATGAATTTGTCAGTTTGAATAGTTCAAAACAGCGTTTTTCTATGTTTTTGCAAATTTAAAACAGCAATTTTAACGTCATTTCTCATAAATCGCCGTTTCACACAAAAGAAACATGAATTTGTCAGTTTGAATAGTTCAAAACAGCGTTTTTCTATGTTTTTGCAAGTTTAAAACAGCAATTTTATCGTCATTTATCATAAATCGCCGTTTCACACGAAAGAAACATGAATTTGTCAGTTTGAATAGTTCAAAACAGCGTTTTTCAATGTTTTTGCAAGTTTAAAACAGCAATTTTATCGTGATTTCACAAAAATCCACCGTTTGGAACGTAAGAAACATGAATTTATCAGTTTGAATAGTTGAAAACAGCGTTTTTCTATGTTTTTGCAAGTTTAAAACAGCAATTTTATCGTCATTTCTTATAAATCGCCGTTTCTCACGAAAGAAACATGAATTTGTCAGTTTGAATAGTTCAAAACAGTTTTTTTCTATGTTTTTGCAAGTTTAAAACAGCAATTTTATCATCATTTATCATAAATCGCCGTTTCACACGAAAGAAACATGAATTTGTCAGTTTGAGTAGTTCAAAACAGCGTTTTTCAATGTTTTTGCAAGTTTAAAACAGCAATTTTATCGTGATTTCACAAAAATCCACCGTTTCCAACGTAAGAAACATGAATTTATCAGTTTGAATAGTTCAAAACAGCGTTTTTCTATGTTTTTGCAAGTTTAAAACAGCAATTTTATCGTGATTTCACAAAAATCCACCGTTTCCAACGTAAGAAACATGAATTTATCAGTTTGAATAGTTCAAAACAGCGTTTTTCTATGTTTTTGCAAGTTTAAAACAGCAATTTTATCGTGATTTCACAAAAATCCACCGTTTCGAACGTAAGAAACATGAATTTATCAGTTTGAATAGTTGAAAACAGCGTTTTTCAATGTTTTTGCAAGTTTAAAACAGCAATTTTATCGTGATTTTACAAAAATCCACCGTTTCCAACGTAAGAAACATGAATTTATCAGTTTGAATAGTTCAAAACAGCGTTTTTCTATGTTTTTGCAAGTTTAAAACAGCAATTTTATCGTGATTTCACAAAAATCCACCGTTTCGAACGTAAGAAACATGAATTTATCAATTTGAATAGTTGAAAACAGCGTTTTTCTATGTTTTTGCAAGTTAAAAACAGCAATTTTATCGTAAATCGCCGTTTCGCACGAAAGAAACATGAATTTGTCAGTTTGAATAGTTCAAAACAGCGTTTTTCTATGTTTTTGCAAATTTAAAACAGCAATTTTAACGTCATTTCTCATAAATCGCCGTTTCACACAAAAGAAACATGAATTTGTTAGTTTGAATAGTTCAAAACAGCGTTTTTCTATGTTTTTGCAAGTTTAAAACAGCAATTTTATCGTCATTTATCATAAATCGCCGTTTCACACGAAAGAAACATGAATTTGTCAGTTTGAATAGTTCAAAACAGCGTTTTTCAATGTTTTTGCAAGTTTAAAACAGCAATTTTATCGTGATTTCACAAAAATCCACCGTTTGGAACGTAAGAAACATGAATTTATCAGTTTGAATAGTTGAAAACAGCGTTTTTCTATGTTTTTGCAAGTTTAAAACAGCAATTTTATCGTCATTTCTTATAAATCGCCGTTTCTCACGAAAGAAACATGAATTTGTCAGTTTGAATAGTTCAAAACAGCGTTTTTCTATGTTTTTGCAAGTTTAAAACAGCAATTTTATCATCATTTATCATAAATCGCCGTTTCACACGAAAGAAACATGAATTTGTCAGTTTGAGTAGTTCAAAACAGCGTTTTTCAATGTTTTTGCAAGTTTAAAACAGCAATTTTATCGTGATTTCACAAAAATCCACCGTTTCCAACGTAAGAAACATGAATTTATCAGTTTGAATAGTTCAAAACAGCGTTTTTCTATGTTTTTGCAAGTTTAAAACAGCAATTTTATCGTGATTTCACAAAAATCCACCGTTTCGAACGTAAGAAACATGAATTTATCAGTTTGAATAGTTCAAAACAGCGTTTTTCTATGTTTTTGCAAGTTTAAAACAGCAATTTTATCGTGATTTCACAAAAATCCACCGTTTCGAACGTAAGAAACATGAATTTATCAGTTTGAATAGTTCAAAACAGCGTTTTTCTATGTTTTTGCAAGTTTAAAACAGCAATTTTATCGTGATTTCACAAAAATCCACCGTTTCGAACGTAAGAAACATGAATTTATCAGTTTGAATAGTTGAAAACAGCGTTTTTCTATGTTTTTGCAAGTTAAAAACAGCAATTTTATCGTAAATCGCCGTTTCGCACGAAAGAAACATGAATTTGTCAGTTTGAATAGTTGAAAACAGCGTTTTTCTATGTTTTTGCAAGTTTAAAACAGCAATTTTATCGTCATTTCTTATAAATCGCCGTTTCTCACGAAAGAAACATGAATTTGTCAGTTTGAATAGTTCAAAACAGCGTTTTTCTATGTTTTTGCAAGTTTAAATCAGCAATTTTATCATCATTTATCATAAATCGCCGTTTCACACGAAAGAAACATGAATTTGTCAGTTTGAATAGTTCAAAACAGCGTTTTTCAATGTTTTTGCAAGTTTAAAACAGCAATTTTATCGTGATTTCACAAAAATCCACCGTTTGGAACGTAAGAAACATGAATTTATCAGTTTGAATAGTTGAAAACAGCGTTTTTCTATGTTTTTGCAAGTTTAAAACAGCAATTTTATCGTCATTTCTCATAAATCGCCGTTTCGCACGAAAGAAACATGAATTTGTCAGTTTGAATAGTTCAAAACAGCGTTTTTCTATGTTTTTGCAAATTTAAAACAGCAATTTTAACGTCATTTCTCATAAATCGCCGTTTCACACAAAAGAAACATGAATTTGTCAGTTTGAATAGTTCAAAACAGCGTTTTTCTATGTTTTTGCAAGTTTAAAACAGCAATTTTATCGTCATTTCTCATAAATCGCCGTTTCACACGAAAGAAACATGAATTTGTCAGTTTGAATAGTTCAAAACAGCGTTTTTCTATGTTTTTGCAAATTTAAAACAGCAATTTTAACGTCATTTCTCATAAATCGCCGTTTCACACAAAAGAAACATGAATTTGTCAGTTTGAATAGTTCAAAACAGCGTTTTTCTATGTTTTTGCAAGTTTAAAACAGCAATTTTATCGTCATTTATCATAAATCGCCGTTTCACACGAAAGAAACATGAATTTGTCAGTTTGAATAGTTCAAAACAGCGTTTTTCAATGTTTTTGCAAGTTTAAAACAGCAATTTTATCGTGATTTTACAAAAATCCACCGTTTGGAACGTAAGAAACATGAATTTGTCAGTTTGAATAGTTCAAAACAGCGTTTTTCTATGTTTTTGCAAGTTTAAAACAGCAATTTTATCATCATTTATCATAAATCGCCGTTTCACACGAAAGAAACATGAATTTGTCAGTTTGAGTAGTTCAAAACAGCGTTTTTCAATGTTTTTGCAAGTTTAAAACAGCAATTTTATCGTGATTTCACAAAAATCCACCGTTTCCAACGTAAGAAACATGAATTTATCAGTTTGAATAGTTCAAAACAGCGTTTTTCTATGTTTTTGCAAGTTTAAAACAGCAATTTTATCGTGATTTCACAAAAATCCACCGTTTCGAACGTAAGAAACATGAATTTATCAGTTTGAATAGTTGAAAACAGCGTTTTTCAATGTTTTTGCAAGTTTAAAACAGCAATTTTATCGTGATTTCACAAAAATCCACCGTTTCCAACGTAAGAAACATGAATTTATCAGTTTGAATAGTTCAAAACTGCGTTTTTCTATGTTTTTGCAAGTTTAAAACAGCAATTTTATCGTGATTTCACAAAAATCCACCGTTTCGAACGTAAGAAACATGAATTTATCAGTTTGAATAGTTGAAAACAGCGTTTTTCTATGTTTTTGCAAGTTAAAAACAGCAATTTTATCGTAAATCGCCGTTTCGCACGAAAGAAACATGAATTTGTCAGTTTGAATAGTTCAAAACAGCGTTTTTCTATGTTTTTGCAAATTTAAAACAGCAATTTTAACGTCATTTCTCATAAATCGCCGTTTCACACAAAAGAAACATGAATTTGTCAGTTTGAATAGTTCAAAACAGCGTTTTTCTATGTTTTTGCAAGTTTAAAACAGCAATTTTATCGTCATTTATCATAAATCGCCGTTTCACACGAAAGAAATATGAATTTGTCAGTTTGAATAGTTCAAAACAGCGTTTTTCAATGTTTTTGCAAGTTTAAAACAGCAATTTTATCGTGATTTAACAAAAATCCACCGTTTGGAACGTAAGAAACATGAATTTATCAGTTTGAATAGTTGAAAACAGCGTTTTTCTATGTTTTTGCAAGTTTAAAACAGCAATTTTATCGTCATTTCTTATAAATCGCCGTTTCTCACGAAAGAAACATGAATTTGTCAGTTTGAATAGTTCAAAACAGCGTTTTTCTATGTTTTTGCAAGTTTAAATCAGCAATTTTATCATCATTTATCATAAATCGCCGTTTCACACGAAAGAAACATGAATTTGTCAGTTTGAATAGTTCAAAACAGCGTTTTTCAATGTTTTTGCAAGTTTAAAACAGCAATTTTATCGTGATTTCACAAAAATCCACCGTTTGGAACGTAAGAAACATGAATTTATCAGTTTGAATAGTTGAAAACAGCGTTTTTCTATGTTTTTGCAAGTTTAAAACAGCAATTTTATCGTCATTTCTCATAAATCGCCGTTTCACACGAAAGAAACATGAATTTGTCAGTTTGAATAGTTCAAAACAGCGTTTTTCAATGTTTTTGCAAGTTTAAAACAGCAATTTTATCGTGATTTCACAAAAATCCACCGTTTGGAACGTAAGAAACATGAATTTATCAGTTTGAATAGTTGAAAACAGCGTTTTTCTATGTTTTTGCAAGTTTAAAACAGCAATTTTATCGTAAATCGCCGTTTCGCACGAAAGAAACATGAATTTGTCAGTTTGAATAGTTCAAAACAGCGTTTTTCTATGTTTTTGCAAGTTTAAAACAGCAATTTTATCGTCATTTATCATAAATCGCCGTTTCACACGAAAGAAACATGAATTTGTCAGTTTGAATAGTTCAAAACAGCGTTTTTCAATGTTTTTGCAAGTTTAAAACAGCAATTTTATCGTGATTTAACAAAAATCCACCGTTTGGAACGTAAGAAACATGAATTTATCAGTTTGAATAGTTGAAAACAGCGTTTTTCTATGTTTTTGCAAGTTTAAAACAGCAATTTTATCGTCATTTCTTATAAATCGCCGTTTCTCACGAAAGAAACATGAATTTGTCAGTTTGAATAGTTCAAAACAGCGTTTTTCTATGTTTTTGCAAGTTTAAATCAGCAATTTTATCATCATTTATCATAAATCGCCGTTTCACACGAAAGAAACATGAATTTGTCAGTTTGAATAGTTCAAAACAGCGTTTTTCAATGTTTTTGCAAGTTTAAAACAGCAATTTTATCGTGATTTCACAAAAATCCACCGTTTGGAACGTAAGAAACATGAATTTATCAGTTTGAATAGTTGAAAACAGCGTTTTTCTATGTTTTTGCAAGTTTAAAACAGCAATTTTATCGTCATTTCTCATAAATCGCCGTTTCGCACGAAAGAAACATGAATTTGTCAGTTTGAATAGTTCAAAACAGCGTTTTTCTATGTTTTTGCAAGTTTAAAACAGCAATTTTATCGTCATTTCTCATAAATCGCCGTTTCACACGTAAGAAACATGAATTTGTCAGTTTGAATAGTTCAAAACAGCGTTTTTCTATGTTTTTGCAAGTTTAAAACAGCAATTTTATCGTCATTTCTCATAAATCGCCGTTTCACACGAAAGAAACATGAATTTGTCAGTTTGAATAGTTCAAAACAGCGTTTCTCTATGCTTTTGCAAGTTTATAACTGCAATTTTATAGTAATTTCTCATAAATCGCCGTTTCGCACGGATGAAACATGAATTTGTCAGTTTGAGTAGTTCAAAACAGCGTTTTTCTATGTTTTTGCAAGTTTAAAACAGCAATTTTATCGTCATTTATCATAAATCGCCGTTTCGCACGGAAGAAACATGAATTTGTCAGTTTGAATAGTTGAAAACAGCGTTTTTCAATGTTTTTGCAAGTTTAAAACAGCAATTTTATCGTGATTTCACAAAAATCCACCGTTTGAAACGTAAGAAACATGAATTTATCAGTTTGAATAGTTGAAAACAGCGTTTTTCTATGTTTTTGCAAGTTTAAAACAGCAATTTTATCGTCATTTCTTATAAATCGCCGTTTCTTACGAAAGAAACATGAATTTGTCAGTTTGAATAGTTGAAAACAGCGTTTTTCTATGTTTTTGCAAGTTAAAAACAGCAATTTTATCGTAAATCGCCGTTTCGCACGAAAGAAACATGAACTTGTCAGTTTGAATAGTTCAAAACAGCGTTTTTCTATGTTTTTGCAAATTTAAAACAGCAATTTTAACGTCATTTCTCATAAATCGCCGTTTCACACAAAAGAAACATGAATTTGTCAGTTTGAATAGTTCAAAACAGCGTTTTTCTATGTTTTTGCAAGTTTAAAACAGCAATTTTATCGTCATTTATCATAAATCGCCGTTTCACACGAAAGAAACATGAATTTGTCAGTTTGAATAGTTCAAAACAGCGTTTTTCAATGTTTTTGCAAGTTTAAAACTGCAATTTTATCGTGATTTCACAAAAATCCACCGTTTGGAACGTAAGAAACATGAATTTATCAGTTTGAATAGTTGAAAACAGCGTTTTTCTATGTTTTTGCAAGTTTAAAACAGCAATTTTATCGTCATTTCTTATAAATCGCCGTTTCTCACGAAAGAAACATGAATTTGTCAGTTTGAATAGTTCAAAACAGCGTTTTTCTATGTTTTTGCAAGTTTAAAACAGCAATTTTATCATCATTTATCATAAATCGCCGTTTCACACGAAAGAAACATGAATTTGTCAGTTTGAGTAGTTCAAAACAGCGTTTTTCAATGTTTTTGCAAGTTTAAAACAGCAATTTTATCGTGATTTCACAAAAATCCACCGTTTCCAACGTAAGAAACATGAATTTATCAGTTTGAATAGTTCAAAACAGCGTTTTTCTATGTTTTTGCAAGTTTAAAACAGCAATTTTATCGTGATTTCACAAAAATCCACCGTTTCGAACGTATGAAACATGAATTTATCAGTTTGAATAGTTGAAAACAGCGTTTTTCAATGTTTTTGCAAGTTTAAAACAGCAATTTTATCGTGATTTCACAAAAATCCACCGTTTGGAACGTAAGAAACATGAATTTATCAGTTTGAATAGTTGAAAACAGCGTTTTTCTATGTTTTTGCAAGTTTAAAACAGCAATTTTATCGTCATTTCTCATAAATCGCCGTTTCGCACGAAAGAAACATGAATTTGTCAGTTTGAATAGTTCAAAACAGCGTTTTTCTATGTTTTTGCAAGTTTAAAACAGCAATTTTATCGTCATTTCTCATAAATCGCCGTTTCACACGTAAGAAACATGAATTTGTCAGTTTGAATAGTTCAAAACAGCGTTTTTCTATGTTTTTGCAAGTTTAAAACAGCAATTTTATCGTCATTTCTCATAAATCGCCGTTTCACACGAAAGAAACATGAATTTGTCAGTTTGAATAGTTCAAAACAGCGTTTCTCTATGCTTTTGCAAGTTTATAACAGCAATTTTATAGTAATTTCTCATAAATCGCCGTTTCGCACGGATGAAACATGAATTTGTCAGTTTGAGTAGTTCAAAACAGCGTTTTTCTATGTTTTTGCAAGTTTAAAACAGCAATTTTATCGTCATTTATCATAAATCGCCGTTTCGCACGGAAGAAACATGAATTTGTCAGTTTGAATAGTTGAAAACAGCGTTTTTCAATGTTTTTGCAAGTTTAAAACAGCAATTTTATCGTGATTTCACAAAAATCCACAGTTTGGAACGTAAGAAACATGAATTTATCAGTTTGAATAGTTGAAAACAGCGTTTTTCTATGTTTTTGCAAGTTTAAAACAGCAATTTTATCGTCATTTCTTATAAATCGCCGTTTCTTACGAAAGAAACATGAATTTGTCAGTTTGAATAGTTGAAAACAGCGTTTTTCTATGTTTTTGCAAGTTAAAAACAGCAATTTTATCGTAAATCGCCGTTTCGCACGAAAGAAACATGAATTTGTCAGTTTGAATAGTTCTTAACAGCGTTTTTCTATGTTTTTGCAAATTTAAAACAGCAATTTTAACGTCATTTCTCATAAATCGCCGTTTCACACTAAAGAAACATGAATTTGTCAGTTTGAATAGTTCAAAACAGCGTTTTTCTATGTTTTTGCAAGTTTAAAACAGCAATTTTATCGTCATTTCTTATAAATCGCCGTTTCTCACGAAAGAAACATGAATTTGTCAGTTTGAATAGTTCAAAACAGCGTTTTTCTATGTTTTTGCAAGTTTAAAACAGCAATTTTATCATCATTTATCATAAATCGCCGTTTCACACGAAAGAAACATGAATTTGTCAGTTTGAGTAGTTCAAAACAGCGTTTTTCAATGTTTTTGCAAGTTTAAAACAGCAATTTTATCGTGATTTCACAAAAATCCACCGTTTCCAACGTAAGAAACATGAATTTATCAGTTTGAATAGTTCAAAACAGCGTTTTTCTATGTTTTTGCAAGTTTAAAACAGCAATTTTATCGTGATTTCACAAAAATCCACCGTTTCGAACGTATGAAACATGAATTTATCAGTTTGAATAGTTGAAAACAGCGTTTTTCAATGTTTTTGCAAGTTTAAAACAGCAATTTTATCGTGATTTCACAAAAATCCACCGTTTGGAACGTAAGAAACATGAATTTATCAGTTTGAATAGTTGAAAACAGCGTTTTTCTATGTTTTTGCAAGTTTAAAACAGCAATTTTATCGTCATTTCTCATAAATCGCCGTTTCGCACGAAAGAAACATGAATTTGTCAGTTTGAATAGTTCAAAACAGCGTTTTTCTATGTTTTTGCAAGTTTAAAACAGCAATTTTATCGTCATTTCTCATAAATCGCCGTTTCACACGTAAGAAACATGAATTTGTCAGTTTGAATAGTTCAAAACAGCGTTTTTCTATGTTTTTGCAAGTTTAAAACAGCAATTTTATCGTCATTTCTCATAAATCGCCGTTTCACACGAAAGAAACATGAATTTGTCAGTTTGAATAGTTCAAAACAGCGTTTCTCTATGCTTTTGCAAGTTTATAACAGCAATTTTATAGTAATTTCTCATAAATCACCGTTTCGCACGGATGAAACATGAATTTGTCAGTTTGAGTAGTTCAAAACAGCGTTTTTCTATGTTTTTGCAAGTTTAAAACAGCAATTTTATCGTCATTTATCATAAATCGCCGTTTCGCACGGAAGAAACATGAATTTGTCAGTTTGAATAGTTGAAAACAGCGTTTTTCAATGTTTTTGCAAGTTTAAAACAGCAATTTTATCGTGATTTCACAAAAATCCACAGTTTGGAACGTAAGAAACATGAATTTATCAGTTTGAATAGTTGAAAACAGCGTTTTTCTATGTTTTTGCAAGTTTAAAACAGCAATTTTATCGTCATTTCTTATAAATCGCCGTTTCTTACGAAAGAAACATGAATTTGTCAGTTTGAATAGTTGAAAACAGCGTTTTTCTATGTTTTTGCAAGTTAAAAACAGCAATTTTATCGTAAATCGCCGTTTCGCACGAAAGAAACATGAATTTGTCAGTTTGAATAGTTCTAAACAGCGTTTTTCTATGTTTTTGCAAATTTAAAACAGCAATTTTAACGTCATTTCTCATAAATCGCCGTTTCACACAAAAGAAACATGAATTTGTCAGTTTGAATAGTTCAAAACAGCGTTTTTCTATGTTTTTGCAAGTTTAAAACAGCAATTTTATCGTCATTTATCATAAATCGCCGTTTCACACGAAAGAAACATGAATTTGTCAGTTTGAATAGTTCAAAACAGCGTTTTTAAATGTTTTTGCAAGTTTAAAACAGCAATTTTATCGTGATTTCACAAAAATCCACCGTTTCCAACGTAAGAAACATGAATTTGTCAGTTTGAATAGTTCAAAACAGCGTTTCTCTATGCTTTTGCAAGTTTATAACAGCAATTTTATAGTAATTTCTCATAAATCGCCGTTTCGCACGGATGAAACATGAATTTGTCAGTTTGAGTAGTTCAAAACAGCGTTTTTCTATGTTTTTGCAAGTTTAAAACAGCAATTTTATCGTCATTTATCATAAATCGCCGTTTCGCACGGAAGAAACATGAATTTGTCAGTTTGAATAGTTGAAAACAGCGTTTTTCAATGTTTTTGCAAGTTTAAAACAGCAATTTTATCGTGATTTCACAAAAATCCACAGTTTGGAACGTAAGAAACATGAATTTATCAGTTTGAATAGTTGAAAACAGCGTTTTTCTATGTTTTTGCAAGTTTAAAACAGTAATTTTATCGTCATTTCTTATAAATCGCCGTTTCTTACGAAAGAAACATGAATTTGTCAGTTTGAATAGTTGAAAACAGCGTTTTTCTATGTTTTTGCAAGTTAAAAACAGCAATTTTATCGTAAATCGCCGTTTCGCACGAAAGAAACATGAATTTGTCAGTTTGAATAGTTCAAAACAGCGTTTTTCTATGTTTTTGCAAATTTAAAACAGCAATTTTAACGTCATTTCTCATAAATCGCCGTTTCACACAAAAGAAACATGAATTTGTCAGTTTGAATAGTTCAAAACAGCGTTTTTCTATGTTCTTGCAAGTTTAAAACAGCAATTTTATCGTCATTTATCATAAATCGCCGTTTCACACGAAAGAAACATGAATTTGTCAGTTTGAATAGTTCAAAACAGCGTTTTTCAATGTTTTTGCAAGTTTAAAACAGCAATTTTATCGTGATTTCACAAAAATCCACCGTTTGGAACGTAAGAAACATGAATTTATCAGTTTGAATAGTTGAAAACAGCGTTTTTCTATGTTTTTGCAAGTTTAAAACAGCAATTTTATCGTCATTTCTCATAAATCGCCGTTTCGCACGAAAGAAACATGAATTTGTCAGTTTGAATAGTTCAGAACAGCGTTTTTCTATGTTTTTGCAAGTTTAAAACAGCAATTTTATCGTCATTTCTCATAAATCGCCGTTTCACACGTAAGAAACATGAATTTGTCAGTTTGAATAGTTCAAAACAGCGTTTTTCTATGTTTTTGCAAGTTTAAAACAGCAATTTTATCGTCATTTATCATAAATCGCCGTTTCACACGAAAGAAACATGAATTTGTCAGTTTGAATAGTTCAAAACAGCGTTTTTCAATGTTTTTGCAAGTTTAAAACAGCAATTTTATCGTGATTTCACAAAAATCCACCGTTTGGAACGTAAGAAACATGAATTTATCAGTTTGAATAGTTGAAAACAGCGTTTTTCTATGTTTTTGCAAGTTTAAAACAGCAATTTTATCGTCATTTCTCATAAATCGCCGTTTCGCACGAAAGAAACATGAATTTGTCAGTTTGAATAGTTCAAAACAGCGTTTTTCTATGTTTTTGCAAGTTTAAAACAGCAATTTTATCGTCATTTCTCATAAATCGCCGTTTCACACGTAAGAAACATGAATTTGTCAGTTTGAATAGTTCAAAACAGCGTTTTTCTATGTTTTTGCAAGTTTAAAACAGCAATTTTATCGTCATTTCTCATAAATCGCCGTTTCACACGAAAGAAACATGAATTTGTCAGTTTGAATAGTTCAAAACAGCGTTTCTCTATGCTTTTGCAAGTTTATAACAGCAATTTTATAATAATTTCTCATAAATCGCCGTTTCGCACGGATGAAACATGAATTTGTCAGTTTGAGTAGTTCAAAACAGCGTTTTTCTATGTTTTTGCAAGTTTAAAACAGCAATTTTATCGTCATTTATCATAAATCGCCGTTTAGCACGGAACAAACATGAATTTGTCAGTTTGAATAGTTGAAAACAGCGTTTTTCAATGTTTTTGCAAGTTTAAAACAGCAATTTTATCGTGATTTCACAAAAATCCACCGTTTGGAACGTAAGAAACATGAATTTATCAGTTTGAATAGTTGAAAACAGCGTTTTTCTATGTTTTTGCAAGTTTAAAACAGCAATTTTATCGTCATTTCTTATAAATCGCCGTTTCTTACGAAAGAAACATGAATTTGTCAGTTTGAATAGTTGAAAACAGCGTTTTTCTATGTTTTTGCAAGTTAAAAACAGCAATTTTATCGTAAATCGCCGTTTCGCACGAAAGAAACATGAATTTGTCAGTTTGAATAGTTCAAAACAGCGTTTTTCTATGTTTTTGCAAATTTAAAACAGCAATTTTAACGTCATTTCTCATAAATCGCCGTTTCACACAAAAGAAACATGAATTTGTCAGTTTGAATAGTTCAAAACAGCGTTTTTCTATGTTTTTGCAAGTTTAAAACAGCAATTTTATCGTCATTTATCATAAATCGCCGTTTCACACGAAAGAAACATGAATTTGTCAGTTTGAATAGTTCAAAACAGCGTTTTTCAATGTTTTTGCAAGTTTAAAACAGCAATTTTATCGTGATTTCACAAAAATCCACCGTTTGGAACGTAAGAAACATGAATTTATCAGTTTGAATAGTTGAAAACAGCGTTTTTCTATGTTTTTGCAAGTTTAAAACAGCAATTTTATCGTCATTTCTCATAAATCGCCGTTTCGCACGAAAGAAACATGAATTTGTCAGTTTGAATAGTTCAAAACAGCGTTTTTCTATGTTTTTGCAAGTTTAAAACAGCAATTTTATCGTCATTTCTCATAAATCGCCGTTTCACACGTAAGAAACATGAATTTGTCAGTTTGAATAGTTCAAAACAGCGTTTTTCTATGTTTTTGCAAGTTTAAAACAGCAATTTTATCGTCATTTCTCATAAATCGCCGTTTCACACGAAAGAAACATGAATTTGTCAGTTTGAATAGTTCAAAACAGCGTTTCTCTATGCTTTTGCAAGTTTATAACAGCAATTTTATAGTAATTTCTCATAAATCGCCGTTTCGCACGGATGAAACATGAATTTGTCAGTTTGAGTAGTTCAAAACAGCGTTTTTCTATGTTTTTGCAAGTTTAAAACAGCAATTTTATCGTTATTTATCATAAATCGCCGTTTCGCACGGAAGAAACATGAATTTGTCAGTTTGAATAGTTGAAAACAGCGTTTTTCAATGTTTTTGCAAGTTTAAAACAGCAATTTTATCGTGATTTCACAAAAATCCACCGTTTGGAACGTAAGAAACATGAATTTATCAGTTTGAATAGTTGAAAACAGCGTTTTTCTATGTTTTTGCAAGTTTAAAACAGCAATTTTATCGTCATTTCTTATAAATCGCCGTTTCTTACGAAAGAAACATGAATTTGTCAGTTTGAATAGTTGAAAACAGCGTTTTTCTATGTTTTTGCAAGTTAAAAACAGCAATTTTATCGTAAATCGCCGTTTCGCACGAAAGAAACATGAATTTGTCAGTTTGAATAGTTCAAAACAGCGTTTTTCTATGTTTTTGCAAATTTAAAACAGCAATTTTAACGTCATTTCTCATAAATCGCCGTTTCACACAAAAGAAACATGAATTTGTCAGTTTGAATAGTTCAAAACAGCGTTTTTCTATGTTTTTGCAAGTTTAAAACAGCAATTTTATCGTCATTTATCATAAATCGCCGTTTCACACGAAAGAAACATGAATTTGTCAGTTTGAATAGTTCAAAACAGCGTTTTTCAATGTTTTTGCAAGTTTAAAACAGCAATTTTATCGTGATTTCACAAAAATCCACCGTTTGGAACGTAAGAAACATGAATTTATCAGTTTGAATAATTGAAAACAGCGTTTTTCTATGTTTTTGCAAGTTTAAAACAGCAATTTTATCGTCATTTCTCATAAATCGCCGTTTCGCACGAAAGAAACATGAATTTGTCAGTTTGAATAGTTCAAAACAGCGTTTTTCTATGTTTTTGCAAGTTTAAAACAGCAATTTTATCGTCATTTCTCATAAATCGCCGTTTCACACGTAAGAAACATGGATTTGTCAGTTTGAATAGTTCAAAACAGCGTTTTTCTATGTTTTTGCAAGTTTAAAACAGCAATTTTATCGTCATTTCTCATAAATCGCCGTTTCACACGAAAGAAACATGAATTTGTCAGTTTGAATAGTTCAAAACAGCGTTTCTCTATGCTTTTGCAAGTTTATAACAGCAATTTTATAGTAATTTCTCATAAATCGCCGTTTCGCACGGATGAAACATGAATTTGTCAGTTTGAGTAGTTCAAAACAGCGTTTTTCTATGTTTTTGCAAGTTTAAAACAGCAATTTTATCGTCATTTATCATAAATCGCCGTTTCGCACGGAAAAAACATGAATTTGTCAGTTTGAATAATTGAAAACAGCGTTTTTCAATGTTTTTGCAAGTTTAAAACAGCAATTTTATCGTGATTTCACAAAAATCCACCGTTTGGAACGTAAGAAACATGAATTTATCAGTTTGAATAGTTGAAAACAGCGTTTTTCTATGTTTTTGCAAGTTTAAAACAGCAATTTTATCGTCATTTCTTATAAATCGCCGTTTCTTACGAAAGAAACATGAATTTGTCAGTTTGAATAGTTGAAAACAGCGTTTTTCTATGTTTTTGCAAGTTAAAAACAGCAATTTTATCGTAAATCGCCGTTTCGCACGAAAGAAACATGAATTTGTCAGTTTGAATAGTTCAAAACAGCGCTTTTCTAAGTTTTTGCAAATTTAAAACAGCAATTTTAACGTCATTTCTCATAAATCGCCGTTTCACACAAAACAAACATGAATTTGTCAGTTTGAATAGTTCAAAACAGCGTTTTTCTATGTTTTTGCAAGTTTAAAACAGCAATTTTATCGTCATTTATCATAAATCGCCGTTTCACACGAAAGAAACATGAATTTGTTAGTTTGAATAGTTCAAAACAGCGTTTTTCAATGTTTTTGCAAGTTTAAAACAGCAATTTTATCGTGATTTCACAAAAATCCACCGTTTGGAACGTAAGAAACATGAATTTATCAGTTTGAATAGTTGAAAACAGCGTTTTTCTATGTTTTTGCAAGTTTAAAACAGCAATTTTATCGTCATTTCTCATAAATCGCCGTTTCACACGAAAGAAACATGAATTTGTCAGTTTGAATAGTTCAAAACAGCGTTTCTCTATGCTTTTGCAAGTTTATAACAGCAATTTTATAGTAATTTCTCATAAATCGCCGTTTCGCACGGATGAAACATGAATTTGTCAGTTTGAGTAGTTCAAAACAGCGTTTTTCTATGTTTTTGCAAGTTTAAAACAGCAATTTTATCGTCATTTATCATAAATCGCCGTTTCGCACGGAAGAAACATGAATTTGTCAGTTTGAATAGTTGAAAACAGCGTTTTTCAATGTTTTTGCAAGTTTAAAACAGCAATTTTATCGTGATTTCACAAAAATCCACCGTTTGGGACGTAAGAAACATGAATTTATCAGTTTGAATAGTTGAAAACAGCGTTTTTCTATGTTTTTGCAAGTTTAAAACAGCAATTTTATCGTCATTTCTTATAAATCGCCGTTTCTTACGAAAGAAACATGAATTTGTCAGTTTGAATAGTTGAAAACAGCGTTTTTCTATGTTTTTGCAAGTTAAAAACAGCAATTTTATCGTAAATCGCCGTTTCGCACGAAAGAAACATGAATTTGTCAGTTTGAATAGTTCAAAACAGCGTTTTTCTATGTTTTTGCAAGTTTAAAACAGCAATTTTATCGTCATTTATCATAAATCGCCGTTTCACACGAAAGAAACATGAATTTATCAGTTTGAATAGTTCAAAACAGCGTTTTTCTATGTTTTTGCAAGTTTAAAACAGCAATTTTATCGTGATTTCACAAAAATCCACCGTTTCGAACGTAAGAAACATGAATTTATCAGTTTGAATAGTTGAAAACAGCGTTTTTCTATGTTTTTGCAAGTTAAAAACAGCAATTTTATCGTAAATCGCCGTTTCGCACGAAAGAAACATGAATTTGTCAGTTTGAATAGTTCAAAACAGCGTTTTTCTATGTTTTTGCAAATTTAAAACAGCAATTTTAACGTCATTTCTCATAAATCGCCGTTTCACACAAAAGAAACATGAATTTGTCAGTTTGAATAGTTCAAAACAGCGTTTTTCTATGTTTTTGCAAGTTTAAAACAGCAATTTTATCGTCATTTATCATAAATCGCCGTTTCACACGAAAGAAACATGAATTTGTCAGTTTGAATAGTTCAAAACAGCGTTTTTCAATGTTTTTGCAAGTTTAAAACAGCAATTTTATCGTGATTTCACAAAAATCCACCGTTTCGAACGTAAGAAATATGAATTTATCAGTTTGAATAGTTGAAAACAGCGTTATTCTATGTTTTTGCAAGTTTAAAACAGCAATTTTATCGTCATTTCTTATAAATCGCCGTTTCTCACGAAAGAAACATGAATTTGTCAGTTTGAATAGTTCAAAACAGCGTTTTTCTATGTTTTTGCAAGTTTAAAACAGCAATTTTATCATCATTTATCATAAATCGCCGTTTCACACGAAAGAAACATGAATTTGTCAGTTTGAATAGTTCAAAACAGCGTTTTTCAATGTTTTTGCAAGTTTAAAACAGCAATTTTATCGTCATTTCTCATAAATCGCCGTTTCACACGAAAGAAACATGAATTTGTAAGTTTGAATAGTTCAAAACAGCGTTTCTCTATGCTTTTGCAAGTTTATAACAGCAATTTTATAGTAATTTCTCATAAATCGCCGTTTCGCACGGATGAAACATGAATTTGTCAGTTTGAGTAGTTCAAAACAGCCTTTTTCTATGTTTTTGCAAGTTTAAAACAGCAATTTTATCTTCATTTATCATAAATCGCCGTTTCGCACGGAAGAAACATGAATTTGTCAGTTTGAATAGTTGAAAACAGCGTTTTTCAATGTTTTTGCAAGTTTAAAACAGCAATTTTATCGTGATTTCACAAAAATCCACCGTTTGGAACGTAAGAAACATGAATTTATCAGTTTGAATAGTTGAAAACAGCGTTTTTCTATGTTTTTGCAAGTTTAAAACAGCAATTTTATCGTCATTTCTTATAAATCGCCGTTTCTTACGAAAGAAACATGAATTTGTCAGTTTGAATAGTTCAAAACAACGTTTTTCTATGTTTTTGCAAGTTTAAAACAGCAATTTTATCGTCATTTCTCATAAATCGCCGTTTCACACGAAAGAAACATGAATTTGTCAGTTTGAATAGTTCAAAACAGCATTTTTCTATGTTTTTGCAAGTTTATAACAGCAATTTTATAGTAATTTCTCATAAATCGCCGTTTCGCACGGAAGAAACATGAATTTGTCAGTTTTAATAGTTCAAAACAGCGTTTTTCTGTGTTTTTGCAAGTTTAAAACAGCAATTTTATCGTCATTTCTCATAAATCGCCGTTTCACACGAAAGAAACATGAATTTGTCAGTTTGAATAGTTCAAAACAGCGTTTTTCTATGTTTTTGCAAGTTTAAAACAGCAATTTTATCTTAATTTCTCATAAATCGCCGTTTCGCACGGAAGAAACATTAATTTGTCAGTTTGAGTAGTTCAAAACAGCGTTTTTCAATGTTTTTGCAAGTTTAAAACAGCAATTTTATCGTGATTTCACAAAAATCCACCGTTTCCAACGTAAGAAACATGAATTTATCAGTTTGAATAGTTCAAAACAGCGTTTTTCTATGTTTTTGCAAGTTTAAAACAGCAATTTTATCGTGATTTCACAAAAATCCACCGTTTCGAACGTAAGAAACATGAATTTATCAGTTTGAATAGTTGAAAACAGCGTTTTTCAATGTTTTTGCAAGTTTAAAACAGCAATTTTATCGTGATTTTACAAAAATCCACCGTTTCCAACGTAAGAAACATGAATTTATCAGTTTGAATAGTTCAAAACAGCGTTTTTCTATGTTTTTGCAAGTTTAAAACAGCAATTTTATCGTGATTTCACAAAAATCCACCGTTTCGAACGTAAGAAACATGAATTTATCAGTTTGAATAGTTGAAAACAGCGTTTTTCTATGTTTTTGCAAGTTAAAAACAGCAATTTTATCGTAAATCGCCGTTTCGCACGAAAGAAACATGAATTTGTCAGTTTGAATAGTTCAAAACAGCGTTTTTCTATGTTTTTGCAAATTTAAAACAGCAATTTTAACGTCATTTCTCATAAATCGCCGTTTCACACAAAAGAAACATGAATTTGTCAGTTTGAATAGTTCAAAACAGCGTTTTTCTATGTTTTTGCAAGTTTAAAACAGCAATTTTATCGTCATTTATCATAAATCGCCGTTTCACACGAAAGAAACATGAAATTGTCAGTTTGAATAGTTCAAATCAGCGTTTCTCTATGCTTTTGCAAGTTTATAACAGCAATTTTATAGTAATTTCTCATAAATCGCCGTTTCGCACGGATGAAACATGAATTTGTCAGTTTGAGTAGTTCAAAACAGCGTTTTTCTATGTTTTTGCAAGTTTAAAACAGCAATTTTATCGTCATTTATCATAAATCGCCGTTTCGCACGGAAGAAACATGAATTTGTCAGTTTGAATAGTTGAAAACAGCGTTTTTCAATGTTTTTGCAAGTTTAAAACAGCAATTTTATCGTGATTTCACAAAAATCCACCGTTTGGAACGTAAGAAACATGAATTTATCAGTTTGAATAGTTGAAAACAGCGTTTTTCTATGTTTTTGCAAGTTTAAAACAGCAATTTTATCGTCATTTCTTATAAATCGCCGTTTCTTACGAAAGAAACATGAATTTGTCAGTTTGAATAGTTCAAAACAGCGTTTTTCTATGTTTTTGCAAGTTTAAAACAGCAATTTTATCGTCATTTCTCATAAATCGCCGTTTCACACGAAAGAAACATGAATTTGTCAGTTTGAATAGTTCAAAACAGCATTTTTCTATGTTTTTGCAAGTTTATAACAGCAATTTTATAGTAATTTCTCATAAATCGCCGTTTCGCACGGAAGAAACATGAATTTGTCAGTTTTAATAGTTCAAAACAGCGTTTTTCTGTGTTTTTGCAAGTTTAAAACAGCAATTTTATCGTCATTTCTCATAAATCGCCGTTTCACACGAAAGAAACATGAATTTGTCAGTTTGAATAGTTCAAAACAGCGTTTTTCTATGTTTTTGCAAGTTTAAAACAGCAATTTTATCTTAATTTCTCATAAATCGCCGTTTCGCACGGAAGAAACATGAATTTGTCAGTTTGAGTAGTTCAAAACAGCGTTTTTCAATGTTTTTGCAAGTTTAAAACAGCAATTTTATCGTGATTTCACAAAAATCCACCGTTTCCAACGTAAGAAACATGAATTTATCAGTTTGAATAGTTGAAAACAGCGTTTTTCTATGTTTTTGCAAGTTTAAAACAGCAATTTTATCGTCATTTCTTATAAATCGCCGTTTCTTACGAAAGAAACATGAATTTGTCAGTTTTAATAGTTCAAAACAGCGTTTTTCTGTGTTTTTGCAAGTTTAAAACAGCAATTTTATCGTCATTTCTCATAAATCGCCGTTTCACACGAAAGAAACATGAATTTGTCAGTTTGAATAGTTCAAAACAGCGTTTTTCTATGTTTTTGCAAGTTAAAAACAGCAATTTTATCGTAAATCGCCGTTTCGCACGAAAGAAACATGAATTTGTCAGTTTGAATAGTTCAAAACAGCGTTTTTCTATGTTTTTGCAAATTTAAAACAGCAATTTTAACGTCATTTCTCATAAATCGCCGTTTCACACAAAAGAAACATGAATTTGTCAGTTTGAATAGTTGAAAACAGCGTTTTTCTATGTTTTTGCAAGTTTAAAACAGCAATTTTATCGTCATTTATCATAAATCGCCGTTTCACACGAAAGAAACATGAATTTGTCAGTTTGAATAGTTCAAAACAGCGTTTTTCAATGTTTTTGCAAGTTTAAAACAGCAATTTTATCGTGATTTCACAAAAATCCACCGTTTGGAACGTAAAAAACATGAATTTATCAGTTTGAATAGTTGAAAACAGCGTTTTTCTATGTTTTTGCAAGTTTAAAACAGCAATTTTATCGTCATTTCTTATAAATCGCCGTTTCTCACGAAAGAAACATGAATTTGTCAGTTTGAATAGTTCAAAACAGCGTTTTTCTATGTTTTTGCAAGTTTAAAACAGCAATTTTATCATCATTTATCATAAATCGCCGTTTCACATGAAAGAAACATGAATTTGTCAGTTTGAATAGTTCAAAACAGCGTTTTTCAATGTTTTTGCAAGTTTAAAACAGCAATTTTATCGTGATTTCACAAAAATCCACCGTTTGGAACGTAAGAAACATGAATTTATCAGTTTGAATAGTTGAAAACAGCGTTTTTCTATGTTTTTGCAAGTTTAAAACAGCAATTTTATCGTCATTTCTCATAAATCGCCGTTTCGCACGAAAGAAACATGAATTTGTCAGTTTGAATAGTTCAAAACAGCGTTTTTCTATGTTTTTGCAAGTTTAAAACAGCAATTTTATCGTCATTTCTCATAAATCGCCGTTTCACACGTAAGAAACATGAATTTGTCAGTTTGAATAGTTCAAAACAGCGTTTTTCTATGTTTTTGCAAGTTTAAAACAGCAATTTTATCGTCATTTCTCATAAATCGCCGTTTCACACGAAAGAAACATGAATTTGTCAGTTTGAATAGTTCAAAACAGCGTTTCTCTATGCTTTTGCAAGTTTATAACAGCAATTTTATAGTAAATCGCCGTTTCGCACGGATGAAACATGAATTTGTCAGTTTGAGTAGTTCAAAACAGCGTTTTTCTATGTTTTTGCAAGTTTAAAACAGCAATTTTATCGTCATTTATCATAAATCGCCGTTTCGCACGGAAGAAACATGAATTTGTCAGTTTGAATAGTTGAAAACAGCGTTTTTCAATGTTTTTGCAAGTTTAAAACAGCAATTTTATCGTGATTTCACAAAAATCCACCGTTTGGAACGTAAGAAAAATGAATTTATCAGTTTGAATAGTTGAAAACAGCGTTTTTCTATGTTTTTGCAAGTTTAAAACAGCAATTTTATCGTCATTTCTTATAAATCGCCGTTTCTTACGAAAGAAACATGAATTTGTCAGTTTGAATAGTTCAAAACAGCGTTTTTCTATGTTTTTGCAAGTTTAAAACAGCAATTTTATTGTCATTTCTCATAAATCGCCGTTTCACACGAAAGAAACATGAATTTGTCAGTTTGAATAGTTCAAAACAGCATTTTTCTATGTTTTTGCAAGTTTATAACAGCAATTTTATAGTAATTTCTCATAAATCGCCGTTTCGCACGGAAGAAACATGAATTTGTCAGTTTGAGTAGTTCAAAACAGCGTTTTTCTATGTTTTTGCAAGTTTAAAACAGCAATTTTATCGTCATTTCTCATAAATCGCCGTTTCACACGAAAGAAACATGAATTTGTCAGTTTGAATAGTTCAAAACAGCGTTTTTCTATGTTTTTGCAAGTTTAAAACAGCAATTTTATCTTAATTTCTCATAAATCGCCGTTTTGCACGGAAGAAACATGAATTTGTCAGTTTGAGTAGTTCAAAACAGCGTTTTTCAATGTTTTTGCAAGTTTAAAACAGCAATTTTATCGTGATTTCACAAAAATCCACCATTTCCAACGTAAGAAACATGAATTTATCAGTTTGAATAGTTCAAAACAGCGTTTTTCTATGTTTTTGCAAGTTTAAAACAGCAATTTTATCGTGATTTCACAAAAATCCACCGTTTCGAACGTAAGAAACATGAATTTATCAGTTTGAATAGTTGAAAACAGCGTTTTTCAATGTTTTTGCAAGTTTAAAACAGCAATTTTATCGTGATTTCACAAAAATCCACCGTTTCCAACGTAAGAAACATGAATTTATCAGTTTGAATAGTTGAAAACAGCGTTTTTCTATGTTTTTGCAAGTTAAAAACAGCAATTTTATCGTAAATCGCCGTTTCGCACGAAAGAAACATGAATTTGTCAGTTTGATTAGTTCAAAACAGCGTTTTTCTATGTTTTTGCAAATTTAAAACAGCAATTTTAACGTCATTTCTCATAAATCGCCGTTTCACACAAAAAAAACATGAATTTGTCAGTTTGAATAGTTCAAAACAGCGTTTTTCTATGTTTTTGCAAGTTTAAAACAGCAATTTTATCGTCATTTATCATAAATCGCCGTTTCACACGAAAGAAACATGAATTTGTCAGTTTGAATAGTTCAAAACAGCGTTTTTCAATGTTTTTGCAAGTTTAAAACAGCAATTTTATCGTGATTTCACAAAAATCCACCGTTTGGAACGTAAGAAACATGAATTTATCAGTTTGAATAGTTCAAAACAGCGTTTTTCTATGTTTTTGCAAGTTTAAAACAGCAATTTTATCGTCATTTCTCATAAATCGCCGTTTCACACGAAAGAAACATGAATTTGTCAGTTTGATTAGTTCATAACAGCGTTTTTCTATGTTTTTCGAAGTTTAAAACAGCAATTTTATCGTCATTTCTTATAAATCGCCGTTTCTCACGAAAGAAACATGAATTTGTCAGTTTGAATAGTTCAAAACAGCGTTTTTCTATGTTTTTGCAAGTTTAAAACAGCAATTTTATCGTCATTTCTCATAAATCGCGGTTTCACACGAAAGAAACATGAATTTGTCAGTTTGAATAGTTCAAAACAGCATTTTTCTATGTTTTTGCAAGTTTATAACAGCAATTTTATAGTAATTTCTCATAAATCGCCGTTTCGCACGGAAGAAACATGAATTTGTCAGTTTGAGTAGTTCAAAACAGCGTTTTTCTATGTTTTTGCAAGTTTAAAACAGCAATTTTATCGTCATTTCTCATAAATCGCCGTTTCACACGAAAGAAACATGAATTTGTCAGTTTGAATAGTTCAAAACAGCGTTTTTCTATGTTTTTGCAAGTTTAAAACAGCAATTTTATCTTAATTTCTCATAAATCGCCGTTTCGCACGGAAGAAACATGAATTTGTCAGTTTGAATAGTTGAAAACAGCGTTTTTAAATGTTTTTGCAAGTTTAAAACAGCAATTTTATCTTGATTTCACAAAAATCCACCGTTTCCAAAGTAAGAAACATGAATTTATCAGTTTGAATAGTTCAAAACAGCGTTTTTCTATGTTTTTGCAAGTTTAAAACAGCAATTTTATCGTCATTTCTCATAAATCGCCGTTTCACACGAAAGAAACATGAATTTGTCAGTTTGAATAGTTCAAAACAGCATTTTTCTATGTTTTTGCAAGTTTATAACAGCAATTTTATAGTAATTTCTCATAAATCGCCGTTTCGCACGGAAGAAACATGAATTTGTCAGTTTGAGTAGTTCAAAACAGCGTTTTTCTATGTTTTTGCAAGTTTAAAACAGCAATTTTATCGTCATTTCTCATAAATCGCCGTTTCTCACGAAAGAAACATGAATTTGTCAGTTTGAATAGTTCAAAACAGCGTTTTTCTATGTTTTTGCAAGTTTAAAACAGCAATTTTATCTTAATTTCTCATAAATCACCGTTTCGCACGGAAGAAACATGAATTTGTCAGTTTGAATAGTTCAAAACAGCGTTTTTCTATGTTTTTGCAAGTTTAAAACAGCAATTTTATCGTCATTTCTCATAAATCGCCGTTTCACACGAAAGAAACATGAATTTGTCAGTTTGAATAGTTCAAAACAGCGTTTTTCTATGTTTTTGCAAGTTTAAAACAGCAATTTTATCGTCATTTATCATAAATCGCCGTTTCGCACGAAAGAAACATGAATTTGTCAGTTTGAGTAGTTCAAAACAGCGTTTTTCTATGTTTTTGCAAGTTTAAAACAGCAATTTTATCGTCATTTCTCATAAATCGCCGTTTCACACGAAAGAAACATGAATTTGTCAGTTTGAATAGTTCAAAACAGCGTTTTTCTATGTTTTTGCAAGTTTATAACAGCAACTTTATAGTAATTTCTCATAAATCGCCGTTTCGCACGGAAGAAACATTAATTTGTCAGTTTGAGTAGTTCAAAACAGCGTTTTTCTATATTTTTGCAAGTTTAAAACAGCAATTTTATCGTGATTTCACAAAAATCCACCGTTTCGAACGTAAGAAACATGAATTTATCAGTTTGAATAGTTGAAAACAGCGTTTTTCTATGTTTTTGCAAGTTTAAAACAGCAATTTTATCGTCATTTCTCATAAATCGCCGTTTCACACGAAAGAAACATGAATTTGTCAGTTTGAATAGTTCAAAATAGCGTTTTTCTATGTTTTTGCAAGTTTAAAACAGCAATTTTATCGTCATTTCTCATAAATCGCCGTTTCACACGAAAGAAACATGAATTTGTCAGTTTGAATAGTTCAAAACAGCGTTTTTCTATGTTTTTGCAAGTTTATAACAGCAATTTTATAGTAATTTCTCATAAATCGCCGTTTCGCACGGAAGAAACATGAATTTGTCAGTTTGAGTAGTTCAAAACAGCGTTTTTCTATGTTTTTGCAAGTTTAAAACAGCAATTTTATCGTCATTTCTCATAAATCGCCGTTTCACATAAAAGAAACATGAATTTGTCAGTTTGAATAGTTCAAAACAGCGTTTTTCTATGTTTTTGCAAGTTTATAACAGCAATTTTATAGTAATTTCTCATAAATCGCCGTTTCGCACGGAAGAAACATGAATTTGTCAGTTTGAGTAGTTCAAAACAGCGTTTTTCTATGTTTTTGCAAGTTTAAAACAGCAATTTTATCGTCATTTCTCATAAATCGCCGTTTCGCACGAAAGAAACATGAATTTATCAGTTTGAATAGTTGAAAACAGCGTTTCCTATGTTTTTGCAAGTTTAAAACAGCAATTTTATTGTCATTTCTCATAAATCGCCGTTTCGCACGAAAGAAATATGAATTTATCAGTTTGAATAGTTGAAAACAGCGTTTTTCTATGTTTTTGCAAGTTTAAAACAGCAATTTTATCGTCATTTTTCATAAATCGCCGTTTCGCACTAAAGAAACATGAATTTGTCAGTTTGAATAGTTCAAAACAGCGTTTTTCTATGTTTTTGCAAGCTTAAAACAGCAAATTTTATCGTCATTTCTCATAAATCGCCGTTTCGCACGAAAGAAACATGAATTTATCAGTTTGAATAGTTGAAAAGAGCGTTATTCTTTGTTTTTGCAAGTTTAAAACAGCATTTTAAATACGTCAGTTTAGATTGTTGAAAACAGCGTTTTCTTGGTTTTGCTAGTTTAAAACAGCAGTTTTATGGTGATTTCACAAAAATCCACCGTTTCGAACGAAAGAAACATGAATTTATCAGTTTGAATAATTGAAAACAGAGTTTTCTATGTTCTTGCAAGTTTAAAACAGCATTTTAAATACGTCAGTTTAGATTGTTGAAAACAGCGTATTTTGCTAGTTTAAAACAGCAGTTTTATCGTGATTTCACAAAAACCCACCGTTTCGAAGGAAAGAAACATGAGTTTATTAGTTTGAATAGTTGAAAACGGCGTTTTTCTATGTTTTGCAAGTTTAAAACAGCAATTTTATCGTCATTTCTCATAAATCGCCGTTTCGCACTAAAGAAACATGAATTTGTCAGTTTGGATAGTTCAAAACAGCGTTTTCTATGTTTTTGCAAGTTTAAAACAGCATTTTAAATACGTCAGTTTAGATAGTTGAAAACAGCGTATTTTGCTAGTTTAAAACAGCAGTTTTATCGTGATTTCACAAAAATCCACCGTTTCGAAGGAAAGAAACATGAATTTATCAGTTTGAATAGTTGAAAACAGCGTTTTTCTATGTTTTTGCAAGTTTAAAACAGCAATTTTATCGTCATTTCTCATAAATCGCCGTTTCGCACGAAAGAAACATGAATTTATCAGTTTGAATAGTTGAAAACAGCATTTTTATATGTTTTTGCAAGTTTAAAACAGCAATTTTATCGTCATTTCTCATAAATCGCCGTTTCGCACAAAAGAAACATAAATTTATCAGTTTGAATAGTTGAAAACAGCATTTTTCTATGTTTTTGCAAGTTTAAAACAGCAATTTTAACGTCATTTCACATAAATCGCCGTTTCTCACGAAAGAAACATGAATTTATCAGTTTGGATAGTTCAAAACAGCGTTTTTCTATGTTTTTGCAAGTTTAAAACAGCAATTTTATCGTCATTTCTCATAAATCGCCGTTTCGCACGAAAGAAACATGAATTTATCAGTTTGAATAGTTGAAAACAGCGTTTTTCTATGTTTTTGCAAGTTTAAAACAGCAGATTTATTGTGATTTCACAAAAATCCATCGTTTCGAACGAAAGAAACCTGAATTTATCAATTTGAGAGTTAAAAACAGCGTTTTCCTATGTTTTTGCAAGTTTAAAACAGCAATTTTATCGTCATTTCTCATAAATCGCCGTTTCGCACGAAAGAAACATGAATTTATCAGTTTGAATAGTTGAAAACAGCGTGTTTCTATGTTTTTGCAAGTTTAAAACAGCAATTTTATCGTCATTTCTCATAAATCGCCGTTTCGCACGAAAGAAACATGAATTTATCAGTTTGAATAGTTGAAAACAGCATTTTTCTATGTTTTTGCAAGTTTAAAACAGCAATTTTATAGTCATTTCTCATTAAGCGCCGTTTCCTACGAAAGAACATGAATTTGTCAGTTTGAATAGTTCAAAACAGCGTTTTTCTATGTTTTTGCAAGTTTAAAACAGCAAATTTATCGTCATTTCTCATAATTCGCCGTTTCGCACGAAAGAAACATGAATTTGTCAGTTTAAATAGTTCAAAACAGCGTTTTTCTATGTTTTTGCAAGTTTAAAACAGCAGTTTTATCGTGATTTCACAAAAATCCACCATTTCGAACGAAAGAAACATGAATTTATCAGTTTGAATAGTTGAAAACAGCGTTTTTCTATGTTTTTGCAAGTTTAAAACAGCAATTTTATCGTCATTTCTCATAAATCGCCGTTTCGCACAAAAGAAACATGAATTTATCAGTTTGAATAGTTGAAAACAACGTTTTTCTATGTTTTTGCAAGTTTTAAACAGCAGTTTTATCGTGATTTCACAAAAATCCACCGTTTCGAATGAAAGAAACGTGAATTTATCAGTTTGAATAGTTAAAAACAGCGTTTTTCTATGTTTTTGCAAGTTTAAAACACCTATTTTATCGTCATTTCTCATAAATCGCCGTTTCGCACGAAAGAAACATGAATTTGTCAGTTTGAATAGTTCAAAACAGCGTTTTTCTATGTTTTTGCAAGTTTAAAACAGCAATTTTATCGCCATTTCTCATAAATCGCCGTTTCGCACGAAAGAAACCTGAATTTATTAAAATGAATAGTTAAAAACAGCGTTTTTCTATGTTTTTGCAAGTTTAAAACAGCAATTTTATCGGCATTTCTCATAAGTCGCCGTTTCGCACGAAAGAAACATGAATTTGTCAGTTTCAATAGTTCAAAACAGCGTTTTTCTATGTTTTTGCAAGTTTAAAACAGCAGTTTTATCGTGATTTCACAAAAATCCACCGTTTCGAACGTAAGAAACATGAATTTATCAGTTTGAATAGTTGAAAACAGCGTTTTTCAATGTTTTTGCAAGTTTAAAACAGCAATTTTATCGTGATTTCACAAAAATCCACCGTTTCCAACGTAAGAAACATGAATTTATCAGTTTGAATAGTTGAAAACAGCGTTTTTCTATGTTTTTGCAAGTTAAAAACAGCAATTTTATCGTAAATCGCCGTTTCGCACGAAAGAAACATGAATTTGTCAGTTTGATTAGTTCAAAACAGCGTTTTTCTATGTTTTTGCAAATTTAAAACAGCAATTTTAACGTCATTTCTCATAAATCGCCGTTTCACACAAAAGAAACATGAATTTGTCAGTTTGAATAGTTCAAAACAGCGTTTTTCTATGTTTTTGCAAGTTTAAAACAGCAATTTTATCGTCATTTATCATAAATCGCCGTTTCACACGAAAGAAACATGAATTTGTCAGTTTGAATAGTTCAAAACAGCGTTTTTCAATGTTTTTGCAAGTTTAAAACAGCAATTTTATCGTGATTTCACAAAAATCCACCGTTTGGAACGTAAGAAACATGAATTTATCAGTTTGAATAGTTCAAAACAGCGTTTTTCTATGTTTTTGCAAGTTTAAAACAGCAATTTTATCGTCATTTCTCATAAATCGCCGTTTCACACGAAAGAAACATGAATTTGTCAGTTTGATTAGTTCAAAACAGCGTTTTTCTATGTTTTTGCAAGTTTAAAACAGCAATTTTATCGTGATTTCACAAAAATCCACCGTTTGGAACGTAAGAAACATGAATTTGTCAGTTTGAATAGTTCAAAACAGCGTTTTTCTATGTTTTTGCAAGTTTAAAACAGCAATTTTATCGTCATTTCTCATAAATCGCGGTTTCACACGAAAGAAACATGAATTTGTCAGTTTGAATAGTTCAAAACAGCATTTTTCTATGTTTTTGCAAGTTTATAACAGCAATTTTATAGTAATTTCTCATAAATCGCCGTTTCGCACGGAAGAAACATGAATTTGTCAGTTTGAGTAGTTCAAAACAGCGTTTTTCTATGTTTTTGCAAGTTTAAAACAGCAATTTTATCGTCATTTCTCATAAATCGCCGTTTCACACGAAAGAAACATGAATTTGTCAGTTTGAATAGTTCAAAACAGTGTTTTTCTATGTTTTTGCAAGTTTAAAACAGCAATTTTATCTTAATTTCTCATAAATCGCCGTTTCGCACGGAAGAAACATGAATTTGTCAGTTTGAATAGTTGAAAACAGCGTTTTTAAATGTTTTTGCAAGTTTAAAACAGCAATTTTATCTTGATTTCACAAAAATCCACCGTTTCCAAAGTAAGAAACATGAATTTATCAGTTTGAATAGTTCAAAACAGCGTTTTACTATGTTTTTGCAAGTTTAAAACAGCAATTTTATCGTCATTTCTCATAAATCGCCGTTTCACACGAAAGAAACATGAATTTGTCAGTTTGAATAGTTCAAAACAGCATTTTTCTATGTTTTTGCAAGTTTATAACAGCAATTTTATAGTAATTTCTCATAAATCGCCGTTTCGCACGGAAGAAACATGAATTTGTCAGTTTGAGTAGTTCAAAACAGCGTTTTTCTATGTTTTTGCAAGTTTAAAACAGCAATTTTATCGTCATTTCTCATAAATCGCCGTTTCTCACGAAAGAAACATGAATTTGTCAGTTTGAATAGTTCAAAACAGCGTTTTTCTATGTTTTTGCAAGTTTAAAACAGCAATTTTATCTTAATTTCTCATAAATCACCGTTTCGCACGGAAGAAACATGAATTTGTCAGTTTGAATAGTTCAAAACAGCGTTTTTCTATGTTTTTGCAAGTTTAAAACAGCAATTTTATCGTCATTTCTCATAAATCGCCGTTTCACACGAAAGAAACATGAATTTGTCAGTTTGAATAGTTCAAAACAGCGTTTTTCTATGTTTTTGCAAGTTTAAAACAGCAATTTTATCGTCATTTATCATAAATCGCCGTTTCACACGAAAGAAACATGAATTTGTCAGTTTGAGTAGTTCAAAACAGCGTTTTTCTATGTTTTTGCAAGTTTAAAACAGCAATTTTATCGTGATTTCACAAAAATCCACCGTTTCGAACGTAAGAAACATGAATTTATCAGTTTGAATAGTTGAAAACAGCGTTTTCCTATGTTTTTGCAAGTTTAAAACAGCAATTTTATCGTCATTTCTCATAAATCGCCGTTTCACACGAAAGAAACATGAATTTGTCAGTTTGAATAGTTCAAAATAGCGTTTTTCTATGTTTTTGCAAGTTTAAAACAGCAATTTTATCGTCATTTCTCATAAATCGCCGTTTCACACGAAAGAAACATGAATTTGTCAGTTTGAATAGTTCAAAACAGCGTTTTTCTATGTTTTTGCAAGTTTATAACAGCAATTTTATAGTAATTTCTCATAAATCGCCGTTTCGCACGGAAGAAACATGAATTTGTCAGTTTGAGTAGTTCAAAACAGCGTTTTTCTATGTTTTTGCAAGTTTAAAACAGCAATTTTATCGTCATTTCTCATAAATCGCCGTTTCACATAAAAGAAACATGAATTTGTCAGTTTGAATAGTTCAAAACAGCGTTTTTCTATGTTTTTGCAAGTTTATAACAGCAATTTTATAGTAATTTCTCATAAATCGCCGTTTCGCACGGAAGAAACATGAATTTGTCAGTTTGAGTAGTTCAAAACAGCGTTTTTCTATGTTTTTGCAAGTTTAAAACAGCAATTTTATCGTCATTTCTCATAAATCGCCGTTTCGCACGAAAGAAACATGAATTTATCAGTTTGAATAGTTGAAAACAGCGTTTCCTATGTTTTTGCAAGTTTAAAACAGCAATTTTATTGTCATTTCTCATAAATCGCCGTTTCGCACGAAAGAAATATGAATTTATCAGTTTGAATAGTTGAAAACAGCGTTTTTCTATGTTTTTGCAAGTTTAAAACAGCAATTTTATCGTCATTTTTCATAAATCGCCGTTTCGCACTAAAGAAACATGAATTTGTCAGTTTGAATAGTTCAAAACAGCGTTTTTCTATGTTTTTGCAAGCTTAAAACAGCAAATTTTATCGTCATTTCTCATAAATCGCCGTTTCGCACGAAAGAAACATGAATTTATCAGTTTGAATAGTTGAAAAGAGCGTTTTTCTTTGTTTTTGCAAGTTTAAAACAGCATTTTAAATACGTCAGTTTAGATTGTTGAAAACAGCGTATTTTGCTAGTTTAAAACAGCAGTTTTATCGTGATTTCACAAAAACCCACCGTTTCGAAGGAAAGAAACATGAGTTTATTAGTTTGAATAGTTGAAAACGGCGTTTTTCTATGTTTTGCAAGTATAAAACAGCAATTTTATCGTCATTTCTCATAAATCGCCGTTTCGCACTAAAGAAACATGAATTTGTCAGTTTGGATAGTTCAAAACAGCGTTTTCTATGTTTTTGCAAGTTTAAAACAGCATTTTAAATACGTCAGTTTAGATAGTTGAAAACAGCGTATTTTGCTAGTTTAAAACAGCAGTTTTATCGTGATTTCACAAAAATCCACCGTTTCGAAGGAAAGAAACATGAATTTATCAGTTTGAATAGTTGAAAACAGCGTTTTTCTATGTTTTTGCAAGTTTAAAACAGCAATTTTATCGTCATTTCTCATAAATCGCCGTTTCGCACGAAAGAAACATGAATTTATCAGTTTGAATAGTTGAAAACAGCATTTTTATATGTTTTTGCAAGTTTAAAACAGCAATTTTATCGTCATTTCTCATAAATCGCCGTTTCGCACGAAAGAAACATAAATTTATCAGTTTGAATAGTTGAAAACAGCATTTTTATATGTTTTTGCAAGTTTAAAACAGCAATTTTATCGTCATTTCTCATAAATCGCCGTTTCGCACGAAAGAAACATGAATTTATCAGTTTGAATAGTTGAAAACAGCGTGTTTCTATGTTTTTGCAAGTTTAAAACAGCAAATTTATCGTCATTTCTCATAAATCGCCGTTTCGCACGAAAGAAACATGAATTTGTCAGTTTAAATAGTTCAAAACAGCGTTTTTCTATGTTTTTGCAAGTTTAAAACAGCAGTTTTATCGTGATTTCACAAAAATCCACCATTTCGAACGAAAGAAACATGAATTTATCAGTTTGAATAGTTGAAAACAGCGTTTTTCTATGTTTTTGCAAGTTTAAAACAGCAATTTTATCGTCATTTCTCATAAATCGCCGTTTCGCACGAAAGAAACATGAATTTATCAGTTTGAATAGTTGAAAGCAACGTTTTTCTATGTTTTTGCAAGTTTTAAACAGCAGTTTTATCGTGATTTCACAAAAATCCACCGTTTCGAATGAAAGAAACGTGAATTTATCAGTTTGAATAGTTAAAAACAGCGTTTTTCTATGTTTTTGCAAGTTTAAAACACCTATTTTATCGTCATTTCTCATAAATCGCCGTTTCGCACGAAAGAAACATGAATTTGTCAGTTTGAATAGTTCAAAACAGCGTTTTTCTATGTTTTTGCAAGTTTAAAACAGCAATTTTATCGCCATTTCTCATAAATCGCCGTTTCGCTTGAAAGAAACCTGAATTTATTAAAATGAATAGTTAAAAACAGCGTTTTTCTATGTTTTTGCAAGTTTAAAACAGCAATTTTATCGGCATTTCTCATAAGTCGCCGTTTCGCACGAAAGAAACATGAATTTGTCAGTTTCAATAGTTCAAAACAGCGTTTTTCTATGTTTTTGCAAGTTTAAAACAGCAGTTTTATCGTGATTTCACAAAAATCCACCATTTCGAACGAAAGAAACATGAATTTATCAGTTTGAATAGTTGAAAACAGCGTTTTTCTATGTTTTTGCAAGTTTAAAACAGCAATTTTATCGTCATTTCTCATAAATCGCCGTTTCGCACGAAAGAAACATGAATTTGTCAGTTTGAATAGTTCAAAACAGCGTTTTTCTATGTATTTGCAAGTTTAAAACAGCAATTTTATAGTCATTTCTCATAAATCGCCGTATAACTCGAAAGAAACATGAATTTGTCAGTTTGAATAGTTCAAAACAGCGTTTTTCTATGTTTTTGCAAGTTTAAAACAGCAATTTTATCGTAATTTCTCATAAATCGCCGTTTCGCACGAAAGAAACAAGAATTTATCAGTTTGAATAGTTGAAAACAGCGTTTTTCTGTGTTTTTGCAAGTTTAAAACAGCAATTTTATCGTCCTTTCTCATAAATCGCCGTTTCGCACGAAAGAAACAGGAATTTATTAGTTTGAATAGTTGAAAACAGCGTTTTTCTATGTTTTTGCAAGTTTAAAACAGCAATTTTATCGTCAATTCTCATAAATCGCCGTTTCGCACGAAAGAAACCTGAATTTATCAGTTTGAATAGTTGAAAACAGCGTTTTTCTACGTTTTTGCAAGTTTAAAACAGCAATTTTATCGTCATTTCTCATAAATCGCCGTTTCGCACGAAAGAAACATGAATTTGTCAGTTTGAATAGTTCAAAACAGCGTTTTTCTATGTTTTTGCAAGTTTAAAACAGCAATTTTATCGTCATTTCTCATAAATCGCCGTTTCGCATGAAAGAAACATGAATTTGTCAGTTTGAATATTTAAAAAAAAAGTGTGTTTCTATGTTTTTGCAAGTTTAAAACAGCAGTTTTATCGTCATTTCTCATAAATCGCCGTTTAGCACGAAAGAAACATGAATTTGTCAGTTTAAATAGTTCAAAACAGCGTTTTTCTATGTTTTTGCAAGTTTAAAACAGCAATTTTATCGTCATTTCTCATAAATCGCCGTTTCGCACGAAAGAAACAAGAATTTGTCAGTTTGAATAGTTCAAAACAGCGTTTTTCTATGTTTTTGCAAGTTTAAAACAGCAGTTTTATCGTGATTTCACAAAAATCCACCATTTCGAACGAAAGAAACATGAATTTATCAGTTTGAATAGTTGAAAACAGCGTTTTTCTATGTTTTTGCAAGTTTAAAACAGCAATTTTATCGTCATTTCTCATAAATCGCCGTATCGCACGAAAGAAACAAGAATTTGTCAGTTTGAATAGTTCAAAACAGCGTTTTTCTATGTTTTTGCAAGTTTAAAACAGCAGTTTTATCGTGATTTCACAAAAATCCACCATTTCGAACGAAAGAAACATGAATTTATCAGTTTGAATAGTTGAAAACAGCGTTTTTCTATGTTTTTGCAAGTTTAAAACAGCAATTTTATCGTCATTTCTCATAAATCGCCGTTTCGCACGAAAGAAACATGAATTTGTCAGTTTGAATAGTTCAAAACAGCGTTTTTCTATGTTTTTGCAAGTTTAAAACAGCAATTTTATCGCCATTTCTCATAAATCGCCGTTTCGCACGAAAGAAACCTGAATTTATTAAAATGAATAGTTAAAAACAGCGTTTTTCTATGTTTTTGCAAGTTTAAAACAGCAATTTTATCGGCATTTCTCAAAAATCGCCGTTTCGCACGAAAGAAACAT
The DNA here is from genome assembly GCA_963942605.1 of Poecilus cupreus. NCBI lineage: Eukaryota > Metazoa > Arthropoda > Insecta > Coleoptera > Carabidae > Poecilus > Poecilus cupreus. The sequence continues at coordinate 17,091 of CAWWDY010001529.1, read as the reverse complement.
GAATTTATCAGTTTGAATAGTTGAAAACAGCATTTTTATATGTTTTTGCAAGTTTAAAACAGCAATTTTATCGTCATTTCTCATAAATCGCCGTTTCGCACGAAAGAAACATAAATTTATCAGTTTGAATAGTTGAAAACAGCATTTTTCTATGTTTTTGCAAGTTTAAAACAGCAATTTTAACGTCATTTCACATAAATCGCCGTTTCTCACGAAAGAAACATGAATTTATCAGTTTGGATAAATCAAAACAGCGTTTTTCTATGTTTTTGCAAGTTTAAAACAGCAATTTTATCGCCATTTCTCATAAATCGCCGTTTCGCACGAAAGAAACCTGAATTTATTAAAATGAATAGTTAAAAACAGCGTTTTTCTATGTTTTTGCAAGTTTAAAACAGCAATTTTATCGTCATTTCTCATAAATCGCCGTTTCGCACGAAAGAAACATGAATTTATCAGTTTGAATAGTTGAAAACAGCATTTTTATATGTTTTTGCAAGTTTAAAACAGCAATTTTACCGTCATTTCTCATAAATCGCCGTTTCGCACGAAAGAAACATAAATTTATCAGTTTGAATAGTTAAAAACAGCATTTTACTATGTTTTTGCAAGTTTAAAACAGCAATTTTAACGTCATTTCACATAAATCGCCGTTTCTCACGAAAGAAACATGAATTTATCAGTTTGGATAGTTCAAAACAGCGTTTTTCTATGTTTTTGCAAGTTTAAAACAGCAATTTTATCGTCATTTCTCATAAATCGCCGTTTCGCACGAAAGAAACATGAATTTATCAGTTTGAATAGTTGAAAACAGCATTTTTCTATGTTTTTGCAAGTTTAAAACAGCAATTTTATAGTCATTTCTCATTAAGCGCCGTTTCCTACGAAAGAACATGAATTTGTCAGTTTGAATAGTTCAAAACAGCGTTTTTCTATGTTTTTGCAAGTTTAAAACAGCAAATTTATCGTCATTTCTCATAAATCGCCGTTTCGCACGAAAGAAACATGAATTTGTCAGTTTAAATAGTTCAAAACAGCGTTTTTCTATGTTTTTGCAAGTTTAAAACAGCAGTTTTATCGTGATTTCACAAAAATCCACCATTTCGAACGAAAGAAACATGAATTTATCAGTTTGAATAGTTGAAAACAGCGTTTTTCTATGTTTTTGCAAGTTTAAAACAGCAATTTTATCGTCATTTCTCATAAATCGCCGTTTCGCACGAAAGAAACACGAATTTATCAGTTTGAATAGTTGAAAACAACGTTTTTCTATGTTTTTGCAAGTTTTAAACAGCAGTTTTATCGTGATTTCACAAAAATCCACCGTTTCGAATGAAAGAAACGTGAATTTATCAGTTTGAATAGTTAAAAACAGCGTTTTTCTATGTTTTTGCTAGTTTAAAACACCTATTTTATCGTCATTTCTCATAAATCGCTGTTTCGCACGAAAGAAACATGAATTTGTCAGTTTGAATAGTTCAAAACAGCGTTTTTCTATGTTTTTGCAAGTTTAAAACAGCAATTTTATCGCCATTTCTCATAAATCGCCGTTTCGCTTGAAAGAAACCTGAATTTATTAAAATGAATAGTTAAAAACAGCGTTTTTCTATGTTTTTGCAAGTTTAAAACAGCAATTTTATCGGCATTTCTCATAAGTCGCCGTTTCGCACGAAAGAAACATGAATTTGTCAGTTTCAATAGTTCAAAACAGCGTTTTTCTATGTTTTTGCAAGTTTAAAACAGCAGTTTTATCGTGATTTCACAAAAATCCACCATTTCGAACAAAAGAAACATGAATTTATCAGTTTGAATAGTTGAAAACAGCGTTTTTCTATGTTTTTGCAAGTTTAAAACAGCAATTTTATCGTCATTTCTCATAAATCGCCGTTTCGCACGAAAGAAACATGAATTTGTCAGTTTGAATAGTTCAAAACAGCGTTTTTCTATGTATTTGCAAGTTTAAAACAGCAATTATATAGTCATTTCTCATAAATCGCCGTATAACTCGAAAGAAACATGAATTTGTCAGTTTGAATAGTTCAAAACAGCGTTTTTCTATGTTTTTGCAAGTTTAAAACAGCAATTTTATCGTAATTTCTCATAAATCGCCGTTTCGCACGAAAGAAACAAGAATTTATCAGTTTGAATAGTTGAAAACAGCGTTTTTCTGTGTTTTTGCAAGTTTAAAACAGCAATTTTATCGTCATTTCTCATAAATCGCCGTTTCGCACGAAAGAAACAGGAATTTATTAGTTTGAATAGTTGAAAACAGCGTTTTTCTATGTTTTTGCAAGTTTAAAACAGCAATTTTATCGTCAATTCTCATAAATCGCCGTTTCGCACGAAAGAAACCTGAATTTATCAGTTTGAATAGTTGAAAACAGCGTTTTTCTACGTTTTTGCAAGTTTAAAACAGCAATTTTATCGTCATTTCTCATAAATCGCCGTTTCGCACGAAAGAAACATGAATTTGTCAGTTTCAATAGTTCAAAACAGCGTTTTTCTATGTTTTTGCAAGATTAAAACAGCAATTTTATCGTCATTTCTCATAAATCGCCGTTTCGCATGAAAGAAACATGAATTTGTCAGTTTGAATATTTCAAAAAAAAGTGTGTTTCTATGTTTTTGCAAGTTTAAAACAGCAGTTTTATCGTCATTTCTCATAAATCGCCGTTTAGCACAAAAGAAACATGAAATTGTCAGTTTAAATAGTTCAAAACAGCGTTTTTCTATGTTTTTGCAAGTTTAAAACAGCAATTTTATCGTCATTTCTCATAAATCGCCGTTTCGCACGAAAGAAACAAGAATTTGTCAGTTTGAATAGTTCAAAACAGCGTTTTTCTATGTTTTTGCAAGTTTAAAACAGCAATTTTATCGCCATTTCTCATAAATCGCCGTTTCGCACGAAAGAAACCTGAATTTATTAAAATGAATAGTTAAAAACAGCGTTTTTCTATGTTTTTGCAAGTTTAAAACAGCAATTTTATCGTCATTTCTCATAAATCGCCGTTTCGCACGAAAGAAACATGAATTTATCAGTTTGAATAGTTGAAAACAGCATTTTTATATGTTTTTGCAAGTTTAAAACAGCAATTTTACCGTCATTTCTCATAAATCGCCGTTTCGCACGAAAGAAACATAAATTTATCAGTTTGAATAGTTGAAAACAGCATTTTTCTATGTTTTTGCAAGTTTAAAACAGCAATTTTAACGTCATTTCACATAAATCGCCGTTTCTCACGAAAGAAACATGAATTTATCAGTTTGGATAGTTCAAAACAGCGTTTTTCTATGTTTTTGCAAGTTTAAAACAGCAATTTTATCGTCATTTCTCATAAATCGCCGTTTCGCACGAAAGAAACATGAATTTATCAGTTTGAATAGTTGAAAACAGCGGTTTTCTATGTTTTTGCAAGTTTAAAACAGCAGATTTATTGTGAATTCACAAAAATCCATCGTTTCGAACGAAAGAAACCTGAATTTATCAATTTGAGAGTTAAAAACAGCGTTTTCCTATGTTTTTGCAAGTTTAAAACAGCAATTTTATCGTCATTTCTCATAAATCGCCGTTTCGCACGAAAGAAACATGAATTTATCAGTTTGAATAGTTGAAAACAGCGTGTTTCTATGTTTTTGCAAGTTTAAAACAGCAATTTTATCGTCATTTCTCATAAATCGCCGTTTCGCACGAAAGAAACATGAATTTATCAGTTTGAATAGTTGAAAACAGCATTTTTCTATGTTTTTGCAAGTTTAAAACAGCAATTTTATAGTCATTTCTCATTAAGCGCCGTTTCCTACGAAAGAACATGAATTTGTCAGTTTGAATAGTTCAAAACAGCGTTTTTCTATGTTTTTGCAAGTTTAAAACAGCAATTTTATCGTCATTTCTCATAAATCGCCGTTTCGCACGAAAGAAACATGAATTTGTCAGTTTAAATAGTTCAAAACAGCGTTTTTCTATGTTTTTGCAAGTTTAAAACAGCAGTTTTATCGTGATTTCACAAAAATCCACCATTTCGAACGAAAGAAACATGAATTTATCAGTTTGAATAGTTGAAAACAGCGTTTTTCTATGTTTTTGCAAGTTTAAAACAGCAATTTTATCGTCATTTCTCATAAATCGCCGTTTCGCACGAAAGAAACATGAATTTATCAGTTTGAATAGTTGAAAACAACGTTTTTCTATGTTTTTGCAAGTTTTAAACAGCAGTTTTATCGTGATTTCACAAAAATCCACCGTTTCGAATGAAAGAAACGTGAATTTATCAGTTTGAATAGTTAAAAACAGCGTTTTTCTATGTTTTTGCAAGTTTAAAACACCTATTTTATCGTCATTTCTCATAAATCGCCGTTTCGCACGAAAGAAACATGAATTTGTCAGTTTGAATAGTTCAAAACAGCGTTTTTCTATGTTTTTGCAAGTTTAAAACAGCAATTTTATCGCCATTTCTCATAAATCGCCGTTTCGCACGAAAGAAACCTGAATTTATTAAAATGAATAGTTAAAAACAGCGTTTTTCTATGTTTTTGCAAGTTTAAAACAGCAATTTTATCGGCATTTCTCATAAATCGCCGTTTCGCACGAAAGAAACATGAATTTGTCAGTTTCAATAGTTCAAAACAGCGTTTTTCTATGTTTTTGCAAGTTTAAAACAGCAGTTTTATCGTGATTCCACAAAAATCCACCATTTCGAACGAAAGAAACATGAATTTATCAGTTTGAATAGTTGAAAACAGCGTTTTTCTATGTTTTTGCAAGTTTAAAACAGCAATTTTATCGTCATTTCTCATAAATCGCCGTTTCGCACGAAAGAAACATGAATTTGTCAGTTTGAATAGTTCAAAACAGCGTTTTTCTATGTATTTGCAAGTTTAAAACAGCAATTTTATAGTCATTTCTCATAAATCGCCGTATAACTCGAAAGAAACATGAATTTGTCAGTTTGAATAGTTCAAAACAGCGTTTTTCTATGTTTTTGCAAGTTTAAAACAGCAATTTTATCGTAATTTCTCATAAATCGCCGTTTCGCACGAAAGAAACAAGAATTTATCAGTTTGAATAGTTGAAAACAGCGTTTTTCTGTGTTTTTGCAAGTTTAAAACAGCAATTTTATCGTCATTTCTCATAAATCGCCGTTTCGCACGAAAGAAACAGGAATTTATTAGTTTGAATAGTTGAAAACAGCGTTTTTCTATGTTTTTGCAAGTTTAAAACAGCAATTTTATCGTCAATTCTCATAAATCGCCGTTTCGCACGAAAGAAACCTGAATTTATCAGTTTGAATAGTTGAAAACAGCGTTTTTCTACGTTTTTGCAAGTTTAAAACAGCAATTTTATCGTCATTTCTCATAAATCGCCGTTTCGCACGAAAGAAACATGAATTTGTCAGTTTGAATAGTTCAAAACAGCGTTTTTCTATGTTTTTGCAAGTTTAAAACAGCAATTTTATCGTCATTTCTCATAAATCGCCGTTTCGCATGAAAGAAACATGAATTTGTCAGTTTGAATATTTCAAAAAAAAGTGTTTTTCTATGTTTTTGCAAGTTTAAAACAGCAGTTTTATCGTCATTTCTCATAAATCGCCGTTTAGCACGAAAGAAACATGAATTTGTCAGTTTAAATAGTTCAAAACAGCGTTTTTCTATGTTTTTGCAAGTTTAAAACAGCAATTTTATCGTCATTTCTCATAAATCGCCGTTTCGCACGAAAGAAACAAGAATTTGTCAGTTTGAATAGTTCAAAACAGCGTTTTTCTATGTTTTTGCAAGTTTAAAACAGCAATTTTATCGGCATTTCTCATAAATCGCCGTTTCGCACGAAAGAAACATGAATTTATCAGTTTGAATAGTTGAAAACAGCATTTTTATATGTTTTTGCAAGTTTAAAACAGCAATTTTATCGTCATTTCTCATAAATCGCCGTTTCGCACGAAAGAAACATAAATTTATCAGTTTGAATAGTTGAAAACAGCATTTTTCTATGTTTTTGCAAGTTTAAAACAGCAATTTTAACGTCATTTCACATAAATCGCCGTTTCTCACGAAAGAAACATGAATTTATCAGTTTGGATAGTTCAAAACAGCGTTTTTCTATGTTTTTGCAAGTTTAAAACAGCAATTTTATCGCCATTTCTCATAAATCGCTGTTTCGCACGAAAGAAACCTGAATTTATTAAAATGAATAGTTAAAAACAGCGTTTTTCTATGTTTTTGCAAGTTTAAAACAGCAATTTTATCGTCATTTCTCATAAATCGCCGTTTCGCACGAAAGAAACATGAATTTATCAGTTTGAATAGTTGAAAACAGCATTTTTATATGTTTTTGCAAGTTTAAAACAGCAATTTTATCGTCATTTCTCATAAATCGCCGTTTCGCACGAAAGAAACATAAATTTATCAGTTTGAATAGTTGAAAACAGCATTTTTCTATGTTTTTGCAAGTTTAAAACAGCAATTTTAACGTCATTTCACATAAATCGCCGTTTCTCACAAAAGAAACATGAATTTATCTGTTTGGATAGTTCAAAACAGCGTTTTTCTATGTTTTTGCAAGTTTAAAACAGCAATTTTATCGTCATTTCTCATAAATCGCCGTTTCGCACGAAAGAAACATGAATTTATCAGTTTGAATAGTTGAAAACAGCGTTTTTCTATGTTTTTGCAAGTTTAAAACAGCAGATTTATTGTGATTTCACAAAAATCCATCGTTTCGAACGAAAGAAACCTGAATTTATCAATTTGAGAGTTAAAAACAGCGTTTTCCTATGTTTTTGCAAGTTTAAAACAGCAATTTTATCGGCATTTCTCATAAATCGCCGTTTCGCACGAAAGAAACATGAATTTGTCAGTTTCAATAGTTCAAAACAGAGTTTTTCTATGTTTTTGCAAGTTTAAAACAGCAGTTTTATCGTGATTTCACAAAAATCCACCATTTCGAACGAAAGAAACATGAATTTATCAGTTTGAATAGTTGAAAACAGCGTTTTTCTATGTTTTTGCAAGTTTAAAACAGCAATTTTATCGTCATTTCTCATAAATCGCCGTTTCGCACGAAAGAAACATGAATTTGTCAGTTTGAATAGTTCAAAACAGCGTTTTTCTATGTATTTGCAAGTTTAAAACAGCAATTTTATAGTCATTTCTCATAAATCGCCGTATAACTCGAAAGAAACATGAATTTGTCAGTTTAAATAGTTCAAAACAGCGTTTTTCTATGTTTTTGCAAGTTTAAAACAGCAATTTTATCGTAATTTCTCATAAATCGCCGTTTCGCACGAAAGAAACAAGAATTTATCAGTTTGAATAGTTGAAAACAGCGTTTTTCTGTGTTTTTGCAAGTTTAAAACAGCAATTTTATCGTCATTTCTCATAAATCGCCGTTTCGCACGAAAGAAACAGGAATTTATTAGTTTGAATAGTTGAAAACAGCGTTTTTCTATGTTTTTGCAAGTTTAAAACAGCAATTTTATCGTCAATTCTTATAAATCGCCGTTTCGCACGAAAGAAACCTGAATTTATCAGTTTGAATAGTTGAAAACAGCGTTTTTCTACGTTTTTGCAAGTTTAAAACAGCAATTTTATCGTCATTTCTCATAAATCGCCGTTTCGCACGAAAGAAACATGAATTTGTCAGTTTGAATAGTTCAAAACAGCGTTTTTCTATGTTTTTGCAAGTTTAAAACAGCAATTTTATCGTCATTTCTCATAAATCGCCGTTTCGTATGAAAGAAACATGAATTTGTCAGTTTGAATATTTCAAAAAAAAGTGTTTTTCTATGTTTTTGCAAGTTTAAAACAGCAGTTTTATCGTCATTTCTCATAAATCGCCGTTTAGCACGAAAGAAACATGAATTTGTCAGTTTAAATAGTTCAAAACAGCGTTTTTCTATGTTTTTGCAAGTTTAAAACAGCAATTTTATCGTCATTTCTCATAAATCGCCGTTTCGCACGAAAGAAACAAGAATTTGTCAGTTTGAATAGTTCAAAACAGCGTTTTTCTATGTTTTTGCAAGTTTAAAACAGCAGTTTTATCGTGATTTCACAAAAATCCACCATTTCGAACGAAAGAAACATAAATTTATCAGTTTGAATAGTTGAAAACAGCGTTTTTCTATGTTTTTGCAAGTTTAAAACAGCAATTTTATCGTCATTTCTCATAAATCGCCGTTTCGCACGAAAGAAACATGAATTTATCAGTTTGAATAGTTGAAAACAACGTTTTTCTATGTTTTTGCAAGTTTTAAACAGCAGTTTTATCGTGATTTCACAAAAATCCACCGTTTCGAATGAAAGAAACCTGAATTTATCAGTTTGAATAGTTAAAAACAGCGTTTTTCTATGTTTTTGCAAGTTTAAAACACCTATTTTATCGTCATTTCTCATAAATCGCCGTTTCGCACGAAAGAAACATGAATTTGTCAGTTTGAATAGTTCAAAACAGCGTTTTTCTATGTTTTTGCAAGTTTAAAACAGCAATTTTATCGCCATTTCTCATAAATCGCCGTTTCGCACGAAAGAAACCTGAATTTATTAAAATGAATAGTTAAAAACAGCGTTTTCCTATGTTTTTGCAAGTTTAAAACAGCAATTTTATCGGCATTTCTCATAAATCGCCGTTTCGCACGAAAGAAACATGAATTTATCAGTTTGAATAGTTGAAAACAGCATTTTTATATGTTTTTGCAAGTTTAAAACAGCAATTTTATCGTCATTTCTCATAAATCGCCGTTTCGCACGAAAGAAACATAAATTTATCAGTTTGAATAGTTGAAAACAGCATTTTTCTATGTTTTTGCAAGTTTAAAACAGCAATTTTAACGTCATTTCACATAAATCGCCGTTTCTCACGAAAGAAACATGAATTTATCAGTTTGGATAGTTCAAAACAGCGTTTTTCTATGTTTTTGCAAGTTTAAAACAGCAATTTTATCGCCATTTCTCATAAATCGCCGTTTCGCACGAAAGAAACCTGAATTTATTAAAATGAATAGTTAAAAACAGCGTTTTTCTATGTTTTTGCAAGTTTAAAACAGCAATTTTATCGTCATTTCTCATAAATCGCCGTTTCGCACGAAAGAAACATGAATTTGTCAGTTTAAATAGTTCAAAACAGCGTTTTTCTATGTTTTTGCAAGTTTAAAACAGCAGTTTTATCGTGATTTCACAAAAATCCACCATTTCGAACGAAAGAAACATGAATTTATCAGTTTGAATAGTTGAAAACAGCGTTTTTCTATGTTTTTGCAAGTTTAAAACAGCAATTTTATCGTCATTTCTCATAAATCGCCGTTTCGCACGAAAGAAACATGAATTTATCAGTTTGAATAGTTGAAAACAACGTTTTTCTATGTTTTTGCAAGTTTTAAACAGCAGTTTTATCGTGATTTCACAAAAATCCACCGTTTCGAATGAAAGAAACGTGAATTTATCCGTTTGAATAGTTAAAAACAGCGTTTTTCTATGTTTTTGCAAGTTTAAAACACCTATTTTATCGTCATTTCTCATAAATCGCCGTTTCGCACGAAAGAAACATGAATTTGTCAGTTTGAATAGTTCAAAACAGCGTTTTTCTATGTTTTTGCAAGTTTAAAACAGCAATTTTATCGCCATTTCTCATAAATCGCCGTTTCGCACGAAAGAAACCTGAATTTATTAAAATGAATAGTTAAAAACAGCGTTTTTCTATGTTTTTGCAAGTTTAAAACAGCAATTTTATCGGCATTTCTCATAAATCGCCGTTTCGCACGAAAGAAACATGAATTTGTCAGTTTCAATAGTTCAAAACAGCGTTTTTCTATGTTTTTGCAAGTTTAAAACAGCAGTTTTATCGTGATTTCACAAAAATCCACCATTTCGAACGAAAGAAACATGAATTTATCAGTTTGAATAGTTGAAAACAGCGTTTTTCTATGTTTTTGCAAGTTTAAAACAGCAATTTTATCGTCATTTCTCATAAATCGCCGTTTCGCACGAAAGAAACATGAATTTGTCAGTTTGAATAGTTCAAAACAGCGTTTTTTTATGTATTTGCAAGTTTAAAACAGCAATTTTATAGTCATTTCTCATAAATCGCCGTATAACTCGAAAGAAACATGAATTTGTCAGTTTGAATAGTTCAAAACAGCGTTTTTCTATGTTTTTGCAAGTTTAAAACAGCAATTTTATCGTAATTTCTCATAAATCGCCGTTTCGCACGAAAGAAACAAGAATTTATCAGTTTGAATAGTTGAAAACAGCGTTTTTCTGTGTTTTTGCCAGTTTAAAACAGCAATTTTATCGTCATTTCTCATAAATCGCCGTTTCGCACGAAAGAAACAGGAATTTATTAGTTTGAATAGTTGAAAACAGCGTTTTTCTATGTTTTTGCAAGTTTAAAACAGCAATTTTATCGTCAATTCTCATAAATCGCCGTTTCGCACGAAAGAAACCTGAATTTATCAGTTTGAATAGTTGAAAACAGCGTTTTTCTACGTTTTTGCAAGTTTAAAACAGCAATTTTATCGTCATTTCTCATAAATCGCCGTTTCGCACGAAAGAAACATGAATTTGTCAGTTTGAATAGTTCAAAACAGCGTTTTTCTATGTTTTTGCAAGTTTAAAACAGCAATTTTATCGTCATTTCTCGTAAATCGCCGTTTCGCATGAAAGAAACATGAATTTGTCAGTTTGAATATTTCAAAAAAAAGTGTTTTTCTATGTTTTTGCAAGTTTAAAACAGCAGTTTTATCGTCATTTCTCATAAATCGCCGTTTAGCACGAAAGAAACATGAATTTGTCAGTTTAAATAGTTCAAAACAGCGTTTTTCTATGTTTTTGCAAGTTTAAAACAGCAATTTTATCGTCATTTCTCATAAATCGCCGTTTCGCACGAAAGAAACAAGAATTTGTCAGTTTGAATAGTTCAAAACAGCGTTTTTCTATGTTTTTGCAAGTTTAAAACAGCAGTTTTATCGTGATTTCACAAAAATCCACCATTTCGAACGAAAGAAACATGAATTTATCAGTTTGAATAGTTGAAAACAGCGTTTTTCTATGTTTTTGCAAGTTTAAAACAGCAATTTTATCGTCATTTCTCATAAATCGCCGTTTCGCACGAAAGAAACATGAATTTATCAGTTTGAATAGTTGAAAACAACGTTTTTCTATGTTTTTGCAAGTTTTAAACAGCAGTTTTATCGTGATTTCACAAAAATCCACCGTTTCGAATGAAAGAAACCTGAATTTATCAGTTTGAATAGTTAAAAACAGCGTTTTTCTATGTTTTTGCAAGTTTAAAACACCTATTTTATCGTCATTTCTCATAAATCGCCGTTTCGCACGAAAGAAACATGAATTTGTCAGTTTGAATAGTTCAAAACAGCGTTTTTCTATGTTTTTGCAAGTTTAAAACAGCAATTTTATCGCCATTTCTCATAAATCGCCGTTTCGCACGAAAGAAACCTGAATTTATTAAAATGAATAGTTAAAAACAGCGTTTTTCTATGTTTTTGCAAGTTTAAAACAGCAATTTTATCGGCATTTCTCATAAATCGCCGTTTCGCACGAAAGAAACATGAATTTGTCAGTTTCAATAGTTCAAAACAGCGTTTTTCTATGTTTTTGCAAGTTTAAAACAGCAGTTTTATCGTGATTTCACAAAAATCCACCATTTCGAACGAAAGAAACATGAATTTATCAGTTTGAATAGTTGAAAACAGCGTTTTTCTATGTTTTTGCAAGTTTAAAACAGCAATTTTATCGTCATTTCTCATAAATCGCCGTTTCGCACGAAAGAAACATGAATTTGTCAGTTTGAATAGTTCAAAACAGCGTTTTTCTATGTATTTGCAAGTTTAAAACAGCAATTTTATAGTCATTTCTCATAAATCGCCGTATAACTCGAAAGAAACATGAATTTATCAGTTTGAATAGTTCAAAACAGCGTTTTTCTATGTTTTTGCAAGTTTAAAACAGCAATTTTATCGTAATTTCTCATAAATCGCCGTTTCGCACGAAAGAAACAAGAATTTATCAGTTTGAATAGTTGAAAACAGCGTTTTTCTGTGTTTTTGCAAGTTTAAAACAGCAATTTTATCGTCATTTCTCATAAATCGCCGTTTCGCACGAAAGAAACAGGAATTTATTAGTTAAAATAGTTGAAAACAGCGTTTTTCTATGTTTTTGCAAGTTTAAAACAGCAATTTTATCGTCAATTCTCATAAATCGCCGTTTCGCACGAAAAAACCTGAATTTATCAGTTTGAATAGTTGAAAACAGCGTTTTTCTACGTTTTTTCAAGTTTAAAACAGCAATTTTATCGTCATTTCTCATAAATCGCCGTTTCGCACGAAAGAAACATGAATTTGTCAGTTTGAATAGTTCAAAACAGCGTTTTTCTATGTTTTTGCAAGTTTAAAACAGCAATTTTTTCGTCATTTCTCATAAATCGCCGTTTCGCATGAAAGAAACATGAATTTGTCAGTTTGAATTTTTCAAAAAAAAGTGTTTTGCTATGTTTTTGCAAGTTTAAAACAGCAGTTTTATCGTCATTTCTCATAAATCGCCGTTTAGCACGAAAGAAACATGAATTTGTCAGTTTAAATAGTTCAAAACAGCGTTTTTCTATGTTTTTGCAATTTTGAAACAGCAATTTTATCGTCATTTCTCTTAAATCGCCGTTTCACACGAAAGAAACATGAATTTGTCAGTTTGAATAGTTCAAAACAGCGTTTTTCTATGTTTTTGCAAGTTTAAAACATCAATTTTATCGTCAATTCTCATAAATTGCCGTTTCGCACGAAAGAAACCTGAATTTATCAGTTTGAATAGTTGAAAACAGCGTTTTTCTACGTTTTTGCAAGTTTAAAACAGCAATTTTATCGTCATTTCTCATAAATCGCCGTTTCGCACGAAAGAAACATGAATTTGTCAGTTTGAATAGTTCAAAACAGCGTTTTTCTATGTTTTTGCAAGTTTAAAACAGCAATTTTATCGTCATTTCTCATAAATCGCCGTTTCGCATGAAAGAAACATGAATTTGTCAGTTTGAATAGTTCAAAAAAAAGTGTTTTTCTATGTTTTTGCAAGTTTAAAACAGCAGTTTTATCGTCATTTCTCATAAATCGCCGTTTAGCACGAAAGAAACATGAATTTGTCAGTTTAAATAGTTCAAAACAGCGTTTTTCTATGTTTTTGCAAGTTTAAAACAGCAATTTTATCGTCATTTCTCATAAATCGCCGTTTCGCACGAAAGAAACATGAATTTATCAGTTTGAATAGTTGAAAACAGCGTTTTTCTATTTTTATGCAAGTTTTAAACAGCAATTTTATCGTCATTTCTCATAAATCGCCGTTTCGCACGAAAAAAACATGAATTTGTCACTTTGAATAGTTCAAAACAGCGTTTTTCTATGTTTTTGCAAGTTTAAAACAGCAATTTTATCGTCATTTCTCATAAATCGCCGTTTCACACGAAAGAAACATGAATTTAGCAGTTTGAATAGTTAAAAGCATCGTTTTTCTATGTTTTTGCAATTTTATAACAGCAATTTTATCGTCATTTCTCTTAAATCGCCGTTTCACACGAAAGAAACATGAATTTGTCAGCTTGAATAGTTCAAAACAGCGTTTTTTTATGTTTTTGCAAGTTTAAAACAGCAGTTTTATCGTGATTTCTCAAAAATCCACCGTTTCGAACGAAAGAAACCTGAATTTATCAGTTTGAATAGTTCAAAACAGCGTTTTTCTATGTTTTTGCAAGTTTAAAACAGCAATTTTATCGTCATTTCTCATAAATCGCCGTTTCGCACTAAAGAAACATGAATTTGTCAGTTTGAATAGTTCAAAACAGCGTTTTTCTATGTTTTTGCAAGTTTAAAACAGCAATTTTATTGTTATTTCTCATAAATCGCCGTTTCACACGAAAGAAACATGAATTTAGCAGTTTGAATAGTTGAAAGCATCGTTTTTCTATGTTTTTGCAAGTTTAAAACAGCAATTTTATCGTCATTTCTCATAAATCGCCGTTTCGCACGAAAGAAACATGAATTTGTCAGTTTGAATAGTTCAAAACAGCGTTTTTCTATGTTTTTGCAAGCTTAAAACAGCAATTTTATCGTCATTTCTCATAAATCGCCGTTTCGCACGAAAGAAACATTAATTTGTCAGTCTGAATAGTTCAAAACAGCGTTTTTCTATGTTTTTGCAAGTTTAAAACAGCAATTTTATCGTCATTTCTCATAATTCGCCGTTTCGCACGAAAGAAATATGAATTTATTAGTTTGAATAGTTGAAAACAGCGTTTTTCTATGTTTTTGCAAGTTTAAAACAGCAATTTTATAGTCATTTCTCATAAATCGCCGTTTCACACGAAAGAAACATGAACTTAGCAGTTTGAATAGTTGAAAGCATCGTTTTTCTATCTTTTTGCAAGTTTAAAACAGCAATTTTATCGTCATTTCTCATAAATCGCCGTTTCGCACGAAAGAAACATGAATTTGTCAGTTTGAATAGTTCAAAACAGCGTTTTTCTATGTTTTTGCAAGCTTAAAACAGCAATTTTATCATCATTTCTCATAAATCGCCTTTTCGCACAAAAGAAACATGAATTTGTCAGTTTGAATAGTTCAAAACAGCGTTTTTCTATGTTTTTGCAAGTTTAAAACAGCAATTTTATCGTCATTTCTCATAAATCGCCGTTTCGCACGAAAGAAACATGAGTTTATTAGTATGAATAGTTGAAATCAGCGTTTTTCTATGTTTTTGCAAGTTTAAAACAGCAATTTTATCGTCAATTCTCATAAATCGCCGTTTCGCACGAAAGAAACCTGAATTTATCAGTTTGAATAGTTGAAAACAGCGTTTTTCTATGTTTTTGCAAGTTTAAAACAGCAATTTTATCTTCATTTCTCATAAATCGCCGTTTCGCACGAAAGAAACATGAATTTATCAGTTTGAATAGTTGAAAACAGCGTTTTTCTATGTTTTTGCAAGTTTAAAACAGCAGTTTTATCGTGATTTCACAAAAATCCACCGTTTCGAACGAAAGAAACATGAATTTATCAGTTTGAATATTTAAAAACAGCGTTTTTCTATGTTTTTGCAAGTTTAAAACACCAATTTTATCGTCATTTCTCATAAATCGCCGTTTCGCCCAAAAGAAACATGAATTTGTCAGTTTGAATAGTTCAAAACAGCGTTTTTCTATGTTTTTGCAAGTTTAAAACAGCAATTTTATCGTCATTTCTCATAAATCGCCGTTTCGCACGAAAGAAACATGAATTTTTCAGTTTAAATAGTTGAAAACAGCGTTTTTCTATGTTTTTGCAAGTTTATAACAGCAATTTTATCGTCAATTCTCATAAATCGCCGTTTCGCACGAAAGAAACCTTAATTTATCAGTTTGAATAGTTCAAAACAGCGTTTTTCTATGTTTTTGCAAGTTTAAAACAGCAATTTTATCGTCATTTCTCATAAATCGCCGTTTCGCACTAAAGAAACATGAATTTGTCAGTTTGAATAGTTCAAAACGGCGTTTTTCTATGTTTTTGCAAGTTTAAAACAGCAATTTTATCGTCATTTCTCATAAATCGCCGTTTCACACGAAAGAAACATGAATTTAGCAGTTTGAATAGTTGAATGCATCGTTTTTCTATGTTTTTGCAAGTTTAAAACAGCAATTTTATCGTCATTTCTTATAAATCGCCGTTTCACACGAAAGAAACATGAATTTGTCAGTTTGAATAGTTCAAAACAGCGTTTTTCTATGTTTTTGCAAGTTTAAAACAGCAGTTTTATCGTGATTTCAAAAAAATCCACCGTTTCGAACGAAAGAAACCTGAATTTATCAGTTCGAATAGTTCAAAACAGCGTTTTTCTATGTTTTTGCAAGTTTAAAACAGCAATTTTATCGTCATTTCTCATAAATCGCCGTTTCACACGAAAGAAACATGAATTTAGCAGTTTGAATAGTTGAAAGCATCGTTTTTCTATGTTTTTGCAAGTTTAAAACAGCAATTTTATCGTCATTTCTCATAAATCGCCGTTTCGCACGAAAGAAACATGAATTTATCAGTTTGAATAGTTGAAAACAGCGTTTTTCTATTTTTATGCAAGTTTTAAACAGCAATTTTATCGTCATTTCTCATAAATCGCCGTTTCGCACGAAAAAAACATGAATTTGTCACTTTGAATAGTTCAAAACAGCGTTTTTCTATGTTTTTGCAAGTTTAAAACAGCAATTTTATCGTCATTTCTCATAAATCGCCGTTTCACACGAAAGAAACATGAATTTAGCAGTTTGAATAGTTAAAAGCATCGTTTTTCTATGTTTTTGCAATTTTATAACAGCAATTTTATCGTCATTTCTCTTAAATCGCCGTTTCACACGAAAGAAACATGAATTTGTCAGCTTGAATAGTTCAAAACAGCGTTTTTTTATGTTTTTGCAAGTTTAAAACAGCAGTTTTATCGTGATTTCTCAAAAATCCACCGTTTCGAACGAAAGAAACCTGAATTTATCAGTTTGAATAGTTCAAAACAGCGTTTTTCTATGTTTTTGCAAGTTTTAAAACAGCAATTTTATCGTCATTTCTCATAAATCGCCGTTTCGCACTAAAGAAACATGAATTTGTCAGTTTGAATAGTTCAAAACAGCGTTTTTCTATGTTTTTGCAAGTTTAAAACAGCAATTTTATTGTTATTTCTCATAAATCGCCGTTTCACACGAAAGAAACATGAATTTAGCAGTTTGAATAGTTGAAAGCATCGTTTTTCTATGTTTTTGCAAGTTTAAAACAGCAATTTTATCGTCATTTCTCATAAATCGCCGTTTCGCACGAAAGAAACATGAATTTGTCAGTTTGAATAGTTCAAAACAGCGTTTTTCTATGTTTTTGCAAGCTTAAAACAGCAATTTTATCGTCATTTCTCATAAATCGCCGTTTCGCACGAAAGAAACATTAATTTGTCAGTCTGAATAGTTCAAAACAGCGTTTTTCTATGTTTTTGCAAGTTTTAAAACAGCAATTTTATCGTCATTTCTCATAATTCGCCGTTTCGCACGAAAGAAATATGAATTTATTAGTTTGAATAGTTGAAAACAGCGTTTTT